>NJRP01000337.1:153249-177358 GCA_003063835.1 Aphaenogaster floridana
TTAGGTCGATACTCAAACTAACGTAATGACAAATTAAGTTGAAATCCATTTTTTCATGCATAGCACGAAATTTAATTCCGATAATCGGATCCATCGTAATGGTAGCAATTTCCAAAAACGTATATCTAGGCTAAGATAACTTGTGCCTTTTCAAATCAGAGACCCTGATTAATTTTAATTCAAGATCCTTTCGTCAGATTTTTCATCGGAAATAGTACACGGCTCGTCTTTTACTCGGAGGTGCATCGATCCTGTCCTCGCTCGGCTGTCACGAGTACATAGCTCCCGTGGACGCGGCTCTACGCCTACGTAGCAGCCGAAAATGGCCTCCCTCTAATGGGCAGCAATTACCCAATAGCGAATTGCAAATTGGAATTAGCGTCCTAAATCGGCGTGTATACCTCTAACTGTGCCGCTGTACCCTCCGTCGCTCGGTACGGCTTGCACCGCGCGCGCTCGTCGTCTCGAGAGGGATGGAGCAGGGGAAGACGGGGGTGGATAGCGCGCGGGAGGAAGTGGTGGGACGGCGAGCGAAGGGGTTGGTAACGACTTCGTCGGTGGTGCGTTCTCTCAGCTTTTGCTCCCGTGCCCGTGTTGTAGCGCGTCCGTGTGTGTTTGCGCGTGTATGTGTACGCGTGCGTACGGAAGAGCGTAATGGTGTGTTTATCACGGTGTATGTGTGCGGGGGTATCGTGCGCGCGTGTGTGCGTCGCCGGCAAGCCCCGCCCGCGGTCCCCGGAGCCCCTTTGCCGTGTCCCGCCCCCCGAATTATCTGCCCCTCAGATCCGAGCTAAACGAATCTAGGCGAGTAACGTCGCTATCCGCCGTCTCGCCACCCCCTCGCCGTCCGCGTCCGACAGCCACCTCCGACGTGCCGGGGATGATCGTAGATAGGAATGGAGCCGGACGAGCGCGAGCGAAAGGGAAAGAGAGGGAAACAGTGGGAGAAAGAGAGGAGACGGTGCTAGGATTGCTAGGAAAGAGAAGGAAAGGAAAGAGAGAAGGCGGAAAAGTTGGGCAAGTTTTATCAGGCTATTTTCCTTACCCGAAATGGCTGAATTTAATCCCGAACTCGGGCTCGCGAGCTCGCCACAAATCACGCCATAAACATCCGCGATGTTACTTCTTATTCTTGCCTCGCGCATCCCTATCGGATGCCCGCCCGATTCGCCATCTTCTTCCGCGTCTCCAGACACACGCAAGCCCTCCCCCGCAATTCTTCGCGTTGCGCCGAGTGTCGATGGATACTGTTTTAACCCTGAACCACTTATGCAACAGTGATTTTGAGAAGATAAATTTGTAATTCTTCGAACCGATTTCGGACCGCATCGGACTTAACTTTGATTGTAATTCAAAACCGATCTCTTCAGTGGCGTAGCCAGGATTTTATTTCGGAAGGAGGGGGGATTTAAAAAAATAAAATCACAGAACAACTCGTAACTTTTTTAATTAAATAAGATAACAATATTAGACTAGAAGCATGCGTCTAGGTTTTTTAGATAATCTGTCGAGTACCTCCTCTATCTTAATCGAAGAAGTCAAATTTTTACATTTGTGTCAAACCGTTAAGTCTTACTTCACTCATTGTATTTCTAATAAGATAGGTTTTAAGAATTCTTAATTTCCATTAATAATAACCATTAATAAAAACCATTTCATTTCTCTCTCGGCTTTCAACCTTTTATTTTCATATTTTCATATGTGTTTGGTTCTCCAAAATTTCGGGGTGGGGATTTATCCCCCTACACGGAGAAAATTTTATATTAAAAATTACTATGTGTGGCAGTAGCCGTGGACCATGCTGAAATTATAAAAATTTTTACTATGTTTTTACAAAAAAGTTTAATAATTATTAATATAATAACATAGTAAAAATTTTTATAATTCCAGCAATGGTCCACGGCTACTGCCATACATAGTAATTTTTAATATAAAATTTTCTCCGTATAATCCCCTTTCTGGCTACGCCACTGGATCTCTTCCTCCAGAATCGGTCTTTAGCGCAATTAACCATCGATTGCAGTACTCTAGCTCTCATCATTGCGATACGTTACGTGTTACGTTAATGGACACTTTTTTCTTTGCCGTCGAAGAGCATTTTGTCATGCGAAAAGAGCTGGATAAAGCATTGGTCAGCTGCATCGAAAATTAAGCCGGTTCAGTTCTCTCGGCTCAAGCCTGGCAAAGAGTCAAAGGCGTTTTGCGGACGAAAGGAGCTCGGCCGTACGCGTCACGTATCCGGCAGCTATCCGATGCGCGTACGCACGTGCATACACGTAGACGAACGTGGCGCACACATACACGTACACGCAGCTACGCGAATAGTATTACCGACAAGACCGTATATAGACACGGGATGGCGCGTTTGAGCGAGCGCGCGGGATGTTACACATCGGGTAACCAAGATCTGTTTGCTTGCGGACGGCCAAACTAGCTGGCAGCTAATTCAGAAACGCCATTACCACCTATACGCTTATAGGCGGACCTGATGCCGCCGCCGCCACCGGCTTCCGGTGTATATACCCGCGCGTATATACACTCTCCGTGCGTGCGTGCGTGCATGCGTGCGTGCGTGCGGTCGTGAACGAGCAAGCGCGAGTGCATCGGTTTACTCTCTCCCGCTTTCGACTATATCGCTCGCCGTCCAATGCTCTCTGCCGGCGCGCCGAGCTTTAATTTCGAGCTCCGTTCCGGAAACAACATCGACATCAGGTCGTAGTTGCGACCCGAGGTCGAACGAGAAGTCAATCGCTAACGACGCTGATTCGCCCGACGCCGACTTGTCGCTTTCGAAGCGCTCTCGTACGTTGGCGAGGGTTGTTGAAACCGCTACCATTACGATGAATCCGATTCCCGACGCTACACGCACGGAGAAATGAACACCGATTTAATTTGCCATGGTTCCGTCCTTACGAATAAACGTGGACATCGTTTTCCTGTTTAATATCGATGTTTTTTTTATCGTATCACTCATGTGCTACAATAACGACATAATTAAAAAAACAAAGTTTTTCAGGAAATAAGTTTGAAAGTTTTGAATCATTAAAATCATTAAAATATCATTTTTAAATGCGATTTTGGTGTAATAACTGAATGTAGAGTAAAAGTATCATTAGTTTTTCATTCAGTCTATTGAATTCTTATCTACTATAAAAATGAACCCTTAAAAGCAATCTTTTTCGATTTATGACACTTTTGATACAAAATTCTCTTTTTTCTTTTGAATTTTAGAATTTTAGAAGCTCAATTATGTCGTTCAGTAATAAGAACTCTAAAGACCCATTTTTTGACAATTTTTTAGTTATTGTTACCGCAATAATTATTTATGCATGAATTTTATATGCACATTGAAAAGACATGGAATAGATATGTTTATCAGAAAGATAATTTTTATCGACTTTATTAATCAAACGAATATTTTTGTAATTATTTTATTATCGCATTAATAATTTGTAAATACAAACAATATATCTTACGTATCAAAAATAATGATTAATAAAGTCGAAGTAGAATAAGAATTTCAAAATGGGGTAATAAAAATTGTACTTGTCCACCAATATCCATCAAAGGCCACCAATCGACGGCGATCTCAGCAGAGATCGAAACCGGTATTGGAAATCGCAATCACAGTATTTGTACTATACAATTTGATTTATCGCACGTACAATCGCGCCCCAGGTTCACACTGGCCATCAAATTGTAACTTTTGTATAAGTAACAAATTGTACTTCTCTTTCTCCCACTTTCAATTTCTGTGACGTTATAATTCATGGAATATAATCTTTCTTTGCGATTCCTTTCAATGCAAATTTGTAAAATATCAAATGTAGAATGATTAGATAATACATACATCAATATACAAATCGATGCATTGATCCCGGATTGTGTATACTTTCTTTCCCTTTACTTCTTTTATCGAACTTTCTTATCGCGTAATTTTAAATGAATACCCGATTAAATCTCCCTGGAAGTAGATAACGCGGCGATATCCCGCGCAATCAGCCGCGTAAACCTAGCTATCTGGAACACCATAAGCGCTGCGGTCGAATTAATAGGAATGCTGTAAATTCCGAACAAATAGGATTAATTCCCCGCAATCGGTGCGCCATATGTTAGAGTATAGAATACAAAGGGTGGCAGTATACGACGCGACAAGAGCTGATAGAAGTTCTTTTCGTTATCCACACGATTTATCTAGTCCGTTTTAGCGTTATTTTCTAATCGTTCTTCTTATCACACAGTCCATTACGTTACACATTACATATTATTTTTATTACATCGTTAATATAATATACGACGCATATTTATTATTATCTGATTAAAGTAATCTTTTCGTAATTATTGTATTACTATTGTATTACTATTGTTATATGATATTGTACGTTCATAGTATTGTAAAAGGCAAAATATGCAAAGCGGCTGGGCAAGCGGCTTTCGCTCGCGGGTCTCCGACGGAAACGCGAAATTGGCCGTTTAAACGGACTATAAGTCCGCGGAGTTGCCATGGGAACCGTATGGTGACGGCGGTGGCAGAGCATGCCGGGACGTGGGAGGCTGCGAAGGGGATGAATAGACGGATGAATGACGCACAATTAACTAATTAAATCATCCGCCAACCCCTCGCGCGCGCGCTCTCTGTCTCCCGAGTATCATCCCCCTTTTGTTGGTAGAGTTTCCGCCGCCATCTCCTCGCCATTGTTTCTCCCCGTTCGTATGGACGGCGGGATCGGTTCGAAAAAAAGAGAGAGAGAGAAAAGAAAAAGAAAAAAAACGGGATTCCGGCCGTATCGTCACGCCGCTACCCTCTCACGGTTCGTCAAGTCGATTTAAGCCAAATTGCCGATCGAACTGTCCGTGAAGAAACGAATCCTCCTTAATTGCGGTTCCTCGAGGGGAGGTTTCTTGTTTTCCTCGGCCGAACAATGTCGATTTGATGAAAATTCACTCAATAAAATATACCGAGAGACACGAATATTCGACTGATTGATAATGGAACGGTTGGACGGAACGATGGTCCGGATTTATTTTGACGAAACGCGAGTCCTAGACGAAATATCGTTCTGCATTCCCTACTCGAGACTTTTGAAGAACAAAATTAATCGCAACATGAATTTGAACAATATATAATGTAACAGAAATATTTATCCAGAAATGTATATAGTTAGACCGCCAGTAATAATTCAAAGTATATTTAAAATTGGTCGACAACGACTGGCCACAGTTTATTTCAACTCAAAAATTACACGTTTCGACCCTTGGTTTGGGTCCTTCTCAAGTACACAGCAAACAACAATTTATTTAGTCATACATAATAATCGAAAAATATTAAGATGTGAAATTCACATAACTAATTTTAACATAGAGGAGCGTTACCTAATATAAGTAAAGAATCACATCAAGGATATCCTTTATATATGAAAATCTTCCTGAACAATCATATCCAGGCTGGAAAAGAATTTTTTATAAAAAAAAATCAAATATTTGCATGAAATTTAATTCTATCCATAAACTGAGTATTAACGGAATACTAATAAATTAGAATAAATAAGATGAAAACAAATTATATTAAATAAATATGTGAATATACATTAATTATATAAATAAAAAGATAAATTGCTTACTTGTCTTGTGTGTCAATCATAAATAAAAAACAAATATGTGTAAAGGAGGTCCTTAATATAAAAATGTCACTATTGTAAAAATGAGAAGGACCCAAACCAAGGGTCGAAACGTCGTGTAATTTTTGAGTTGAAAAAACTGTGGCCAGTCATTGTCGACCAATTTTAAATATACTTAGAAATATTTATGTAAAAGAAAGACTGAGAAATTTTATCTTATGAGTAAGAACGCACGAAAACTAATGAATGCCATAATTTTATTCATTGTTTTATACTGCTATTTTGTTTTGTATTATTACGATGTTCGTAGAAGTAGAACAGTTTTCTTGGAATTTATTTCATTAGTTTTTGACGGATGTTTAATTCTCAGCAAATATGTACAACTGATTGTGTGCAAAAACAGAAACACGCGCACGATTAGAGCGCCCATAGAAGCGGCGCTTGCCAAACTGCGGCGTTCATTTTCAAGATATTTAATTTCACTTTGCGATATCTTGCCGTGGCGCTGAAAGGAAATGGCAATGCTGTTTTTTCACCGACGCCCTTTGGTAAATAAAACCACCCTTAATTTCGTTTGTCCCTTCTACTAAGAGCCTTCCCATTACCTTGAAAAAATATCTTCACGGACCATCGGCCATTAGAGAGGAATTTGTAACTCGATTTACATTTATATGGGAAAAAGATTTCCCAAGAAATGAAAAAATGCTCATATATGATAAACCCTGTAGCAACATCTTTTTGCACAAAAACGATATAATTAAATCAAAAATTATTTTGCGCTCTTGTCGACATGTATTTAATTTGTATTACATTCTGTAATGCGCCTTTAGAATGCTGTAACCAGCAGTATTGCGAAATAAGAAGCGTCCAGACGCATGAAATAAAATGTCAACGCGCGGAAATTTTGTATTTCCATAATCGGCAAATTAAACATTCGCCGTCATTAAATCATTGGCATTAAAATATGTAAAACAACGCTGAAAATAAAAGTCACGTGTTAGCAGTTTTATCGTGCGCGAGATTTATCGCGCCCTCCGCGATTATTTATATATTTGCCATTGATATCGATACCTGCAATTAATATCGTTAAAACGCTTAAGGATTTTCTCAGCGCGCGCGTATCGTGTAAAAAAGGCCATAAATTCGCGATGAATAATTTATTCCTTCCGGGGTGCCCGGCGGGGACAGTAATTATTACAATTGTACTTCAACTCGCGCGAATGATTAATCATTGCTAGCGTGCCTATATGACTATCGCACTATCGGAAAATCGATGACGTTTCGCACGCTAATCCAAAAGCCAATTATCGACTACTGTCGATCATTGCTGATTGACGTGTGCATATGCCAACTAAAAAAAATGTAGAACATCTAAAATGTTATAGATACGCCAGTGCATAGTGAAAAATGCGAATACGCCTTTGTCGCCTTTAGCGAATGAAGTATAATTTGCATAATATTAATTTATCCCATTAATGCAGGCTTCCCTGAGATGCAATTTTATTAAATACATATGGGATCGAAGCGTTAACTTGAAAAAATATCTTTATATTCTCATTTCTTTTTACTTTTTAAAAAAGAGAATGTATATTTGTTTTTCTGCATTTTTAGATGACTTACAAGTCGTAGGATAACAATTGTGAAAATGTTTGTTAAATGTAATGAAATTTTATCGATATATTACAAGTAATTATTACAAGTAAATATTGTAAGTAGTTTTCATGTAAAATTGAACATTTATTTGAAAGAGAAATTTATTTTTTAACTATAAATATCAGCAGAAATAAAAATGTTCGTCTTTTACGAATTCTAGAATGTATAAAATAAAATTTGAAGATCCTGCGACCTTCATGTTTTCTCAATGCATTTTCTATGCTTTCTATCAAATCGTTTTCTTCGTCAACATGACTTTCGAAACTTTAAATTAGTCTCCAATATCCGATTAAAGTTTCTCAAAATTTGATTTTTCCAGTTATTTTAGTTCAATCCTTTATTTAACAACTCGTCATTCGAGATGACGTGTTCCGAGGTTAAATAATTTGTTTCTAAGATATTTTCGCGCCTAGTATAATTGCAGTAATACGATCGTTATAGTAACGACGATGTTTTGCCGTTTCAATGGCCATTCCATTCGGCGGCAGCAATCGATGGCCGCAGAACCGCGCTAATTAGAGCGGCCGCGGTGCGGGCCATCCATTCGTAACGCGATATGGATAACTATCTAGCAGCCGGCGGTGACGTGAGGTTTGGGGTGCGGTGGGCGGCGGTACCGTTCGGGCACGGGGTACATCGTGCAATACGCGGGCCCCGACACGTGCACACACCCCGTTTATGGCGCGCTAGTTAAATTTCGATACGCCGTTACGCGCGGCACGGGATAGATGAAACATGGTGTTGTCGTTGCGTCGCCGCGCGCGGGCATAACGCGCGACAAATATTCCGCAAATAAAAGCTCGCATCATCCCCCTCGCCGTCCCCGCCCGCGACCCCCGTCGTCACCCCCCCCCTTCCCCCGCGTTATTTACAGAACGTCGCGCGGGGGTGGTCGGCGCGGCCGCCGGCAATTTTTAACAAGTCGAGCCGTGTACTCCACCGACGATGGCCTCCAGCGAGCATGCCACGGGGGTGGGGGAGGGGGGGTGACGGTGGCAGGGGCACATTCGATGTATTCGACGCGCGTTTTATTTCGTGCCACGCGCGCGCGCACGTATGTGCGCGCTCTCGCTCCCTCTCTTTTTTTTGCGTTTTCCCTTTTTTTGCGCTTGTTTTACGCTACCGCTCGATTTTTTTCGCCTTTTTTGGTCGACGCTGGATTGCTCGGCAACTACCAATCAGGATCATCTGACAGGAAATACCCCGCGCACCCGTCACCGTTCGCCACTTGTGTCCGCGGCGTCCCCGCCGCCACTCCGCCTCTCATTTCTGCTTCCCTTCCTCCCTCCTCCGTCCCGGGGTATCCGCCGCCGCCATCGCCATACGTTCACTGACCAATTTGTTCGATAAAAGCCCTCGACTGATTGGCCTGACAACGCGGCCACGGCTCTTTTTTCCGAGCGCGAAATTTACCGTGGTAACCAGACCCCTTGTTGCAACCCCCTCTCCCCCCCCTCTTCCTTCCTCAAGCCTTTGCCTTTTACCTTTCAAATTTCTCCACCGCCACCCTTAGTACCACCCTTCCCTCCTACCTTCGTCTTTTCCTTCCTCGGATTTCTTAGACAGTTCCTGTGATTCGTGGCAAGGTTTGCGAATTAGTTGGCAGCGATGCAGTTCGTCGTCCTCGTGAATAAGGGTTTTGTAGGCAAACGCGACTGAACGAAAAGATGCATTTTCCTCATTTTTCAGAGAGAATTGCGAAAGTTTAATTAAAATTTGGCAAAACTTATCAGATGCACTAAGAGAAAAATTTATTATATTTGTGACTATAATTAAATTGTAAATAATTATGATTAGGTGCACCATTTTTATAGTTATTACTGCTATAATGTTAGTAATAATAACAAAAAATAGTTACAAACACCATAATTTAACTATAATTATTATAGTTAAAAAAGGTTCCAACTATAATGATTAATAATAATTAACTATAATAATTCTAGTTAAATTGTGGTGTTTGTAACTATTTTTTGTTATTATTACTAACATTATAGCAGTAATAACTATAAAAATGGTGCACCTAACCATAATTATTTACAATTTAATTATAGTCATGAATATCATAAATTTTTCTCTCAGTGTAGAATGCTATTCAGGAGAATCAATACAAAAGTTTCTGAAAAATTTTAATTAAAAATAGCTAACTCCTTGAAAGAGTACAAGGGAATTCTACAAGAGAAATCTTTATTTAAGATAATAAAATTATCTTTCTAATATAAAGAAAGGAACATAATTATTAAATATCGTTTTCTATCCACGCAAAATAAAAAATAACTTTGAAAATAATTTTGAACGATTACATCTTATATTTTATGACATTTTAACGATATTTTGCGTTTGATATTTTTTAAACAATTTCGAGAATGTATGTTCAAAGAGAATCGCGAACCAACGAACGTCACATCGCTGTTATCGAGATCGTAAAATTTGTGTAGTCGGCCAATATGGTCTGGTGGAGCGGTACATTAGACACGTAAACATGTACTATCTGCTCATCGCAACGGCAATCTGTCTTTGCCTCTCACTTTCGAGTTAATAGCTGGTAATAGCCGTCGAGAGCTAACATAACACAACCTCCCACGCATGAGTTACCGTCGATCGACGATATCGCCTGACGATCCACTCACCCACGCAAGGAATTTCGATTTTGCGCAATACACGTCTCCCTTCGTCCCGCGGATTCTCCGGCGAGGAAGCTTATTGTTAGTTCCTTCTTTTTTCTTTCGCGAAAATTTGACCGCAAGCTATTAACATCATGCACACTCGACTTTCGTTGATTATCAAGCGACAAATTAAATTCTCGTTAAAGTAAATTTTATTTGAAATTCACAGAAAAATGAGATTCCGTTCTCTGGTCGCGAAATTTAAACACGGACGTAATTTAATGCCAATGCGTAACAAGAAAATAGATAATAAGAATCACTGTAAATTCTTATTAGGAAATTTCAAATTTGATTTTAAACACTTTAGATATCGAACTTATTCGCGCCTATTCTTGCACTATCTTGCGCGCTATTTGTTGCAGATCCGTGGTCGGCGATAAAGTCAATAAGAAGAAAATGGATAATAAGAATCGCTGCAAATTCTTATTAGGAAATTGTAATTTCAAATTTGATTTTAAACACTTTAAATCGAACTTGTTCGCGCCTATTCTTGCGCTATCTCGCGCAATTTGTTGCAGATCCGCGGTCGGCGATAAAGTCGCAATCAATGTGTTTTTTTCTGGGATCGGCACCGCTAGCATCACGTCGGCTTAGGAAAGAGCGATTTATGAGGATTGTTATCGACTTTAATGTTATCGGCTATGTCGATTTCCTCGCAAATTATTATCGAATCATTAATTTATCAAGCATTGAAACAGGATTAATGGTTTTAACGTGAAGGTCGAGTTGCCTTTTACAATAGCACCTTATAAGTGTATTTGCGATCTTATTCTGGATTATGATAATAATCACGCGTCCCGGAAATCGGATTCGGAAATTCCACTTTTAAA
The DNA here is from genome assembly GCA_003063835.1 of Aphaenogaster floridana. Taxonomy (NCBI): domain Eukaryota; kingdom Metazoa; phylum Arthropoda; class Insecta; order Hymenoptera; family Formicidae; genus Aphaenogaster; species Aphaenogaster floridana. The sequence continues at coordinate 164,014 of NJRP01000337.1, forward strand.
AATACGCACCTTTGTCGCATTTTCCTCGTAAATAATATATAATATTTAAAGTCGTTATCACACATAAAAGAACGAGGAATCGCATTTTTTGTTTTTACTTCGAGAACAAAGATAGAAATTCTTTATATAAAATCTTTGAAGTTACTTCATTCCCAGTAAACACCAACTAACAGTAACATTACATCAATGTTATAATTTTCCACTCAACAATGTAAATGTAATATAACACGCATGTTATATTACATTTACATTGTTGAGTGGGAAATTATAACATTGATGCAATGTTACTGTTAGTTGGTGTTTACTGGGTTATGATATTTTTATAAAATGTAAAATATCATAAACAAAAGAATTAATATAAACAAAAGAATTAAAAATGTTCTGCCACATATTACAATAATTAAACATTATTTACAGTTAAAAATATGATTTATTATTATTGATTTATATCGTTGTTTTTTTACTTTCTCTTTACACTATTCCACTTAAAGACTCATACAAATGATATCTTATCATAAAATAGCGGCTTTTAATTTGTGTTGCTTTTTATAGCGATGATAATTATTGTGATTTTCATCAGATATCGCGCGATTAATTGCTTGTATCGTTCTTCGGCGCGGCGATCATTATGATATTATTCAATTAATTACAAGCATCAGCATTTTGATCGATAAGTCCAATTTGATGGACATGATTTATGTTTTAGACAATGATGTAATTCAAAGTATTATTTATAGCATGTTAGATGTTTATAATTCACGCAGACGTACATTGTTACAAATGTATGTGTCTTCTAAAATTTTCTATTAATTCACTGATATTAAAAATTATTATATCATTGAAAAATCTCGAACAGCTAAAATGCACAATTGACGAAATTAGTTTTTATTGTAATCAATACTGCCAAAAATTTTATTAATATATCTTCAATGTTATCTTAGATATGCTCTTTTTTAGATACGATGAAATTTTTGAGATCGTACCCTAAATTGTGCAAGCTCCGACTTAACAATGAAGAAAGTAAACTTAGGAAAAAAGTTAGTAAATTAACATGGGAACACCCTGAACCCGAACTCTTCAATTTTGATGCACCTTTGTGGGTATGTAGAGTGACCCAATACATGAAAAAGTACGGTGTACTTCATTTGTGCCCTATCACCCTTTAAAAATATATTAGAAGATGGCTATCAACTTCATAGTTATAATATTAATTATAATGACGTCATATTATTTATGATAAAAGACGGAGGTAGATAATACCAAGAACAAAATAACTTCTAACAATGAAGAGAGTACAAAGAAGGAAAAAGTGAGCGAAGAGAAAGAAGAAGGGGAAGAATTAGAAAAAGCTGAGAGTTTGTATTACAAAATTGGAGATGCAGTTGATTGCATTGCTCAAAGGACTCGTGCTTGGCATGAAGCTATTATAAAAAATATTTATAAAAAAAGAGATGAGTTGTTCTATAAAATATCATGGGAGTTTAGTAAACTAAATAGTTTACTAAATAATAAATGATTTTCAGTTAATTAAAAATGTAATAAACTAAATTAATTTAAAAGGTTTCTTTAACGTAAAACCTTTTTTATTTTTGCGAAATACATCTCTCTTTCCTATATAATTCATATGATAATTATCAAGAGCTGTACAACCATTCATCAATGTGCAAATATCAAGATATCCGAAACAGCCGTTGTAATTAGTCAGATTAATTGCGTCGATCTACTCACCGGCCAAATCCGCGGGAAGTCTCGGGTATAACATGCCGGTACGGGCGAACCACTCGAGTTGGAGTGGATGGATGTGATGCTGCTGAGGATGAGGCCCTCCGGATTGGGGATGGCCGACCGGTTGACCCTCTTTGTGTATCGAGTGGAAGGCGCTGCCGCCGGCCGGATGATAGTACAATCCTCCGGGATGAATGAGTGGTCCCGCGGGATGCAGTAGGAGGCCCTGATTCTGCCTGACTACCGCCGCACCTACGCCATAGGGCCCGGATGCGAGACTCTGATGGCTCAGCACCCCGTTACTGGACGGATCCTCCGAGCCGGGAGATATTGGAGGACTGGAAGCGGGACTGCGACTCGCGTTGCTCCCAGGACTGGCGCTTCCGGTTCGCGTCGGGTCCACGTCGACCGATGTGTCGTCCTCGACATTCTCAAGCCGATCGTTCCGATAGTTGCTGGCCCCCGTTTCGGGCCTGAACTGGCCCCTTTGGACAGACACGCCGGAATCGTTGGAATGAAGACCGAGAACAGTCTCGCGATTGGAGGAGTGTCTCTCTCGAGCTTCCAAACTAGGCGAATCGGATTCATGATGCTGAACGAAAGGATTTAGAGAATTTCTCAAGGCGGTTCTTTGGTCTCCAGAACATCTTATGGCGTTAGGGGATTCCCGTTCCTGAATGCCAAGATTCAAACCATCAGATTGGACACCGTGATTTCTAGAGAACGATTTCTGTCGATCGGCCGATGACTGTTCTATTTCATTCTGCTTCGTGGCGCGACCCAGAAGTGCGTCGATGCAGAAGGACGTTTTACCAATGGAGCTATTGTGCTGATTGGACGAGCTGAGAATGTAATTTTGCGGCGAGGACGTCCTTCCAGGAGAGCTTTCCGGCTCGCGACAACGATTTGTCGCTATTTCATCGCTGAAACATTTCCTGGAAGAGTTCTCAGAGTCCTGGAAAAAAACAGGACCCGCATGGTCTTTGGGGAAACGTTTACTTCCGGCATCCTCGTGATATCTGATTACTCTATCTTCCAAATCTGGTGATCTAGCACCCACGAAACGCACTTCCTCGAGTGATCTTACTCGACTGTCCAGCGGCGATCTGGCGTCCTCTGATCTGGGCGAAGATCCTGGATCCTGAAGTCTTTGTTGAAGGTTGTAGAGGTGTCGCGGATGCTGATGCAAGTCTTCTGAGACCATCTGCGCGTTGTAATGCATAGCTGCCATATCCTGCGATCACTATATAGATCTTTAACACATACTTTCTGGTGAGATGTTTGTGTCCTTGCAATGTTAACACTATTGGAATCTAATCGAATCTATATGTCACTTGAGCAATATAACGATCCCTGTTTCTGACACTGGTTCAAACGAATTGTAGAAATGTCTGAAAGATCAATGACGACTGATTGAGCAGTGAATACCAGAATGATCTTCAAAATGAACACTTGACGCCAATTCTAGTTACGATGAAGTCTTCATTCGACCGACGATTGTAATTCCTTAAATCGATCGATTATAGGTGATCTAGTGATGGTGGTGTACCTGCGTAAATCTCAGTGACGTTTCGCACAGTTTCGAACGTCATTATGTGGACGTGTTATCGGAGTGATTGTTAACCGATCCATAGTTCGGTTATCCGCACTCGGTGGATCGATAATTGTCCCTCGCAACCGATCGATTTCGCGATTATATCAGTCACGATCTTCACACGAAGCCGACGACACGAGCAAGCGGCTCGGCGTCGCGTCGCAAAGTGACGTCGCGAGTGACCGCGTGTACGCCGAAAAAGCTTCTCCCACTAGATAGAATCGCTGCAGCTGGCTTTTGACTACGCCCACCGCGGGTCGGGCGTGTCCGAGCTACACACCCACAGATCCTTCGGCGGGGGTGAGACACAGCAAGATACTTCCGTTGAGTGCAACGGGGATAGCGATGCCACCCTGGAGCTTCCCCCTCGACCAATCAGAACTTGCGTGAAGGATCGGCGCGAGAGAGGTACAGAGAGAGACGCACGAAGACTCTCCACGTGACCGTGGAAGTCTGAAGGAGAGGCAAATAGGCGTGAAAATGTGGCGAGGGTGCGAGCGGATGGACGATTCCGCGGCGTCTTCTTGCGGATTCTTGGTATCCGCGCGGCGGGTATCAAGACGATATTGTAATCGATATTATCGTGTCATTAATTTAACTGTGGCTCAAGTCCGATGGCCACCTACCGTGGCTGATTCGTAAGACTGTTCAGTTTGAAGAGGATGGTGAAATAGCCCGAGTTCGGCGTTTCTCCTCTCAACCGTAATCTTCTCTTATTAACACAATCCGTAACAGGACAGTTCATGAGACCTTATTTTTCAGTATGTTGTCACTGAATTTTGTCTTAACGTCTTCCGCAATATTAGGAAAATAGAATGAGGTAGAAACTGAGGTTCTGAACGGGGAAGCAAATTATCCGTGAACTTCATTGGAAACTGATATATTTCTTTCATTCAACCAAACTTCTTTCTCAATTGAAATATCTTTTACACTGAGAGAAAAATTCATGATATTTGTGACTATAATTAAATTGTAAATAATTATGGTTAGGTGCACCATTTTTATAGTTATTACTGTTATAATGTTAGTAATAACAACAAAAAAGTTACAAATGCCATAATTTAACTATAATTATTATAGTTAAAAAGGTTCCAACTATAATGATTAATAATAATTAACTATAATAATTATAATTAAATTATGGTATTTGTAACTTTTTTTGTTATTATTATTAACATTATAACAGTAATAACTATAAAAATGGTGCACCTAACCATAATTATTTACAATTTATCAAAGTAAATTATATTCGACGACAATTGGCTAAATTGATTAATTAGAAATATTCTTACTACGTTAACGACCACGGGTTTTGATTCATTTAACGAGCAGAATTTTTAATAATTTTTGATGCTGTAATAAGCATCTATAAGATCTTCCCTTCCCCGAAAACTGTAAAGAAATTATTGTGAAAAATATTACCTCAGCCAGGATTTGAACCTGGACTTCCCTACACTACTATTTACAATTTAATTATTATCATGAATATCATAAATTTTTCTCTCAGTGTAGGAACTTAACCTTCCGAATTATAGTAAACTCCTCGATTGAGATGACCTGCTTTCTTATATTGCAAGTTTTCTTGTTTTGTGAATTAGTATTGAACATCGCGGTTTTCCTTCTATCGCGTTCATTCTCTGATTTACGATATTGATTAATTTTAAACAGATTAATTTTATATATAAAATTAATCAGTTTATATATAGATACTTTCTTTATATATATATATATATATATATATAATATTTTAAATTTGGAGATTTTTTCTTTATAAAGAAATATATATGTATAAAGAAAAAATCTCCGAATTAAAAATTTTTGAAGATACTCAGATATGCATTTATAATCAAAATATTTATTATCATGACGATGATCACGAGTCATTGGGATTAATTATAGCGCACATCTGATTATCTGAAAAATGTGTAATCAGAGATATGCGTATTAGTGGACATCCGTTCAGATAGCATCGTGCAATGAAGTATTATATCAATAATACATGTCGCGTTATCAGGTACCTAATAGTCACCTAATAGGTATCACACCCCGTTTGCGAGTAATCGTTCCTCTTATCGTCTGTTTCTCATATCAGTTGAACGAATATTTGGTTATCAGTGGGGTGACAAAGTATCTAACGGTCACAAATATTTCTTTGAAATTTAAAATCTGTCGCAATTATTAATATAATGCAGTCATGAGCTACCAAACAGAGCAAAGATCGATGTATTGTAGAATGAAATACCTAAAATACAATCGTAATAGAGCAGAAGTTAAAAATAAGAAATATTCATAAGTTTCTGAGTTGTCATGTTAAACATTTTGTCTTATAAGTCTGATATAATAAAATATAAACACAAATTTTATCCATCGTGCGTTCAATGTCTTTTTATTTTTCGGATAAAAATCGAAATTGTGTCTCTGGTATCTCATATTTTTATCTCATATATTCTGGCCTTTTCTTCTCGAATATTAATTTTTATTATTATTATTAAGCGTCCAGCATACATACACACACGTACACATATACACACACGCGATTATTACCTCGAACGCGGTTATATATACTTAAAACATCGTAAAGATTTTTAGGCGATGCAAAAATTGATAATAATTCGGTGTAGGTGCGCGAAGGTACTCGTCGTGTCGTAGACTCGAGGCGTTTAACAATCAAAAAATGATGGATCACCCGATGTCGCCCGCTTCGTGGCAACCCACCACGAACACAGTGCTTGGAAGGTAAATGGTTCGCTCTCCTCGTTTGCTCGTATGTAGCCAAATAAGAGACGAAAGAGTGTTTACTTAAGGGCCGAAGCACGTCCAGCACACTCACGGGATACTCGTTTTCACTCTTCTCTCGATACGTTTCTACGTACTCCCGTAATGTTATCGCGCGCATCAGTGTCGTGGACACACGTGCTGCTCCCTTAGAACATATTTCGAAGGCTTAATAGTTCAACCGGCAGTGTTTGTATAGTCCAACTTAAGATCTTAAGAAAATTAAAAGAAAATTTAAATTTTCTCAAGTTTCTAAAAAAAGTGGGTTAAACCCCTGAATTCGCTGAATTCTTTATTTTATCGAACCTTCCTAGACGATAAAATGTAAGATTATTTCTATTCACGTCTCAATTACTTTATCGCAAATTTGTTATTTTACTTATCATTTTATAAAAAATAAAGAAAAACTTAGAAGAAAAATCACTAATATAAATTTAGATAATATGTTAAAAGAAATTTATGGTTTGTTGCAAATTATGTTACATTAATACTTAGATCTTCCTCAATCTCTTATTTATCTATTTATTTTATATTTTTTTATCACATGCGTTCTGAATCCCATAAGAATTACAGATTTATTGGGCAACAACAATTTTGCATATCTTTCTTGTGTTTTAAAATATTTTTTCTTTATTATAATCTATTTTAATTACAAACAAATATAGATTCTGATAATAACATGCGAGATTGCGATTTGCGATTATCTTTTAATAAGTATATCTTATAATAATTCCTTATATGAGTCCTTGGACATTTATGCATTCTACGCCACTGTCGATATATCAGGGTCCATGCAGGTAGCAAACACATATGTATATCATATTGTGGACCTCTGACACATATACAGAGGTAACTTTCTGTCACCCTTGACTGCCGAGCAAACATCAAACGATTTTTAACCATCGATTATGCTCCGTCACGATAAGCGAGAATTCTTCGCCGTATCATCATTCGAGAGTGAAAAGTCTTTTACTCCTGAAGAATGAGCTTTAAAAACAAATTTGTGAGGTCATATCTTGAAAAAATATTACCGATAATCGGGAAATAATATTATTAAGGAATGCAAACAAATCACGTGTATTATTAGTGCTGTTAAATTTAACAATTAAAAATTACGTTGTTGGAAGTTTAGGTATTTTTAAAAATATTAAACTAGGAATATTTCACGCAAGATATATTTAAAAATAATTAACATTCGCCTCACAAAAGTGTTTGCGTAAACGGCAATGATGTTCCTATTAAGTAGACAAATTTAAACACTTTGAACGATGTACACGCCGCGCGATTGTACAAAGTCGAGATAAATATTCTCTCATTTGGTAATGCTGATTGGCAGACTATTAGATTTTGCGACTTTTTCGATAATCAAGAATTCAGGATAAATTAACGGGCGCAAGTACAGGTACGAGAGAGAAAAGAGCACTATGTGCTATTGCGTCTCTCTTTGGCAAAAAATAATTAACAATTTGATAATGCTTAATTCCCACGTCGTACTTCTTATCCGAAGGATAAGATTGCTGTTTCGATTAGCTATCGTCGGCCGCTGATAAGTCCTAATTGGTGTCGCATATTCGCTTATCGCGAATCGTCTATATTTATGTAAATATCGTTAATTGAGCCTTATCGATCGTCCGGTGTCCGTTTATTGGACTAATTTCAATTCTTTGCTCGCTTACATGCCGCTAAAGTGACACTAAAGGGCATCCCAGACTTTACGTGATTTTATGATACCTATGAGATAAGAGGCTCTCTCCTGTGCAGTTCTTTAGATAAAATATTTTGGGTTTTTTATTAGCCGATGTAATATAAAAACGACTATAGCGTGAAAAAGTCCTTCAATATAATTTTGTAGTTATGGGCTGTATCATTGAACTTGTTTTGTCTTCTAGTAGTTGTGATTCTATAAAATTTAAAAGAAAATGAAAAATTTATTAATCACCGTCCTTCCATTATATGTTATATTTTATTAGAATTGTTTGCTATACTTACTGCGGAAAATTTAAAATTGCTTTGATTCCTTATCAAACTTCAATTTGATATTGTTTAACGATACGATGGTAATTATCGATACATCTGTTGTTGATAAGCGTGTGCATGATAATCTCGTAAAGTGCCATACGCCGATGTATCTTTTTAAATATTATATATAAAATTTTATAAGTAATTAAATTATATATTAATTTATATACTATATATATGTACTCTTTTTCGTTACTTCTAATTAGCACGATTAAATAAAGCAACATTACGTGTAATATGACTGATATGGTTTAATATGGCTGATAATACAGAAAAGGCGTATGTGTGAATCATTGTAGGTATATTTATCAAATGGATTGTACATGGCGATTTTGTTGATGTTTGTTGGTATAAATAGGTTAATGAAATGGCCATTTTATTGCTGCGATAAATAAGCCATCATTGTCATTAACTACGTCGCTCCACTTTAGATTAACGGGTGATAATAGCAAATGAAACCATATAATCGATTTATAAGTTTTCCATTAAAGTTACGTACGAAGTATTATCGGATCTTGATATATTTCATTATCCTCTTTATCAGCTTGGATATACAACTCGCGCACATATACACACAATTTGTTCAGTACTATTCAATCAACGAAATTCATTAATTCTCTTTACACAGAAATTTTTTTATCGTTCTTGCTTTATCGTTCCACCTTGACTTTTTATCCGCTCGTTTATCACCTTATTACATTAACCATATTGTTGTACGAGTATGCCAATATAAAAAAATTTGTTCAACATATTCTTAGTAATCTTTATCATACAGCTTCATCGGAACTCTCTTACGTAACGAGATTTCATAGAGGATGTCCTCCATCGCTTTCTAGCTATCATTTCAAATGCGGAAATTAATCGCGCGATTTCAATAATCAGTTCGGACGATAAGTTTTTCACGACGTCGTCGTGCTCGGGACAATTACGCGAGTTCTGTTCCGGAGGGTGCAATTATGCCGTTTAACGAATATCATGGCGTCTTTCGACTCGATGGCCCACCCTCCCCACATCCGGCGTTTGACCTCCTCTCCGTTCCCTACCCACGCCTTACGTACTCCACCAGGGAAGTCCTATTCCGTAATTAGAATCTCCCAGCCCCCTAGGAGGCCTCGCGACCGACTTCGCCCCCTCACCGGCCATTACTTTTAATGGCGTTGTTAATGAAACTAGGTGTCGCCAAATTAACCTCCCATTCCAGCTGTGCTCAACCGTGAACGAAAGCGCTGCTCGGAAAAGCGTAATTAAATTTCTCTAATTATGTCGCCGTATGATTATCGCCGATAATAGACTGCTGCTTTACGGATCATTTTTGATAGTCTTTTGATATAAATTTGCAGAATATGACAATGAGAAGTTCTTAAAGTAATATTTTTTAAAAGCAAGAGACGCTTTTATCGCGCAATTATTGTTAATAATACTGACATAGGATGTAAAACATATAATAATTAAAATAATAGAAGAGATTAGCGTTATAAAAATTAAACGAACAACGATCACATTTTAAATGAACTCGCGTGGGCAGATCTTAAACTCAAATTTATTTATGTTAAAAGTGCGATCATATGTTGAATGTTTTAATATCATAATTGTCAAGAATTTGCGACTAAAATTAATTCATAAAAATAGGATTTTAAGCATTGGAAAATCTTGTTCTTTCCCTCTCAGTTCCTATCGTTGTAGTACTACAGATCCATGAAAACATGAGTTTCATAATTGAAGGAGACCTATCTGGTTTTGAAATGGTTTTCTTCAACTACTACTTAGATTCTTCCAGACTTCATCTTTCGAGATTGCGCTTGAATTCAAAGGTGTTTACACCGGCAAACTTTGACTGCACTTTCTCAACTTCTTGAGAAAAACGGGACAGTATTAAAAAGTATAAACATATTCGCGCGATACGGCAACACGACGAGCAGTTCGAGAGTAACTTCGCTTGTGGCTACGTATTCGATCGCGGCCCGAAGGAGAATACGATCGGCAGGGCGGCTAGAATGGGTTTGAAAACCACTGGCCCGGGCTGATTATCGCGGTAACCACCCCCCGAGCGCCAATTAATCTTAACTTTTACGGGGCAAACACTTTTCATTAAGCCCGCCTCTCCCGCCGGCGTCGGCGTCGGCGTTCCGTCGTCCCTTCGCCGCCACCCCTTCCTCGTTTCTCGCAGCCTCAGCCGCCCCCGCAAGTCCCCCCATTTTTCCTGGCCCCCTCCCCCGCTGTCTCGCTACGCCGCTCATCCTCCTTCGGCTACGGCGAGGAACGGCAAGGAAAATGGCTCCCCAGACAAGCGTTTAATCTGGCTCTAATTAGCAACTTACCCTCCACCATTGCTCTCGCTTTCTCCCTCCTTCCGCCCCCCTCCTTCCTGCATCGGGGTAGGTGCACTTCTCGCGCATTCTCTGTGACCAATCCCGTTCTCTTTCTGCTTCTGCGGAGGACAGGAGCGGATATGTACATCTTGGGCCCTAAAGTGGAAGGGTTAAGATATGTCCCCTTCTTTTTCTTTCGTCGATTAACCTTATCTTGTGAGGATGCCAACTTCTCCTCTCCTCTTGATCTCTTTTTTTATTTTTTAACTAATTGTTGAATATTTGTGTTTTACTACAATTTCTAAAATATAATTAAATATTGGAAGAAGCTTATCCATGTTTAGATACACTGTAATGATAACTTATGAAAAGAAATTAATTAAATGTTGCAAATAAACTTTGAATTATAAAATTGTGGAGACCTTTTATAATTGAATATCTTTATAATATTTTAGTATAGTATTTCTTTACATTATATCAAAAGCGCATGCTGAAGCTTAGAGTTACCTTGCGTAGGATACTTATTAGTGAATGGATAGGTGGTATCCATTTTTGCAGATGGTCGATAACAAGAGGTAATTTATCGACGTTGAAGCGAAGAAATACACGCACGTATCCATGATCACAAGAAATTGAAGGAAACTATGTTATATTTGTTGTCAAAATAGATCTCTTCTGATATCTTTGAAATAAAAATATCGAAATAAATCGAAAAATTGATCATAAACTAATAGTGTGTGTTAACAAATATAAGAGCTACGTTTGTCACTAAAGGAAAAGCTTGTTCATTTAAACTCGTCAAGAAATCGATAAGATTGTATAAACGAAGGTATTTCCTGAAAAGCAATTAAAGTTAATTGCTTCTCGGAAAATTATATTAATAGTTGGCTAACTGTTGGCCGCTGGAGATATAACATTGGCTCAATATTTTGTGCTGTTTGGGTTAAGTAAGACCAAGGAATTTATTGCAATCGAAATTTTCCACATATTTTTCTTCTTGTTTTTAAACTTTTTCGTGTATTTTATATAAAAGTTTGCGCAGCGGATCTGTGAAGTTAGCATGACATTCTACTAATATATAAAAAACAATTAGATTTCCAGTAAAAAATAAAAAAAGTTCCGCATTTATTTAAAAAAAATGAAAAAATGTGCTAACTTCGCAAATCTAGCACGTTACTGCCCCCTATAAGGTACAATAAAACAATAAATATTAATACTTTTGGCAACAATTCTCGTTAGTTCTACTCGATTTCCACCATTGTGTGTAATTTGAAAACAAAATTCCAACAATTACTAATTTTTCATACACTTTAAATATTATACCCAGCACGATACTTGCAGACAAAGTGCCGTGCTGATTATTTCCCGCGACTATAGCGACAGTTCTCGTTAGTTCTAGCAGAGTTCTATGTTCTACAATCATTTTTAAGCAAACTTCCGGCGGCCACATATTTTTAAATAATTTTTTAATCTTTGGAGCCAGCACGACACCTGGAGTAAAAGTGTAGTACTAACTATTTATCGCAGTTCTAGCGAGTTCTCATTAGTTCTAGCAGACCTCTATGCTCCACAATCATTTTTAAGCAAAGTTCCGGCGGCCACATATTTTTTAATAATTTTTTAATCTTTGGAGCGAGCACGACATCTGGAGTAAAAATAATTTGGCTCCAAAAATAAAAAAAATTATTTAAGAATATGTGGCCGCCCGAATGCTGCTTAAAAATGATTGTGGAGCATAGAACTCTGCTGAAACTAACGAGAACTATTTATCGCTAGAACTGCGATAAATAGCCAGCACAGCACTTTTTCTCCAAGTGTCGTGCTAGATTCGCGAAGTTAGCACATTTTTTCATTTTTTAATTTTCTGCTATAAAAAATGCGGAACTTCTATTTATTTTTATATGGAACTGTAGAACTATGAAAAGTGCTACTGGAACTCTAATTTTTTTTTATATTAGTATAATGTCGTGCTAACTTCACAGATCCTTAAAAAATTATTTAAAAATATGTAGCCGCCGGAACTCTGCTTAAAAATCATTGTAGAGCATAGAACTCTGCTAGAACTAACGAGAACTATCGCTAAAATTGCGATAAATAGCCAGCACGGCACTTTTTCTCCAAGTGTCGTGCTGGTTCCAAAGATTAAAAAAATATTTTGAAATATATAGCCGCCGGAACTCTACTTAAAAATCATTGTAGAGCATAGAACTCTGCTAGAACTAACGAGAACCGTCACTAGAACTGCGATAAATAGGCATCGCGGCACTTTTACTCCAGGTTTCGTGCTGGCTCCAAAGATTAAGAAAATTAGAAACTCATTGCTTTCTCATCATTTAGATGTTTGTATTGTATTTGATGCATCAGTCTTAGTATTTATTAGTTTGGCTTCCTCATATAGAGGAAGTTTTTTATTATCACTTCGGCGAATATGTGTGTCTTATTCGGCGATTTTCTGTAATTAATATCTCAATAATCATTGCAAAGATCGCGAACAGGTACAGGACTTTTCAGCTCAATACTTTATCAGCTCACGAACGTTGTCATGTGAATTATCCAGACACCCTGTATACATATATAGCATGTATCACATACACGAAAAAATCAATGAAGATGCTATATGCACGATGAGGAAATATAAAACTGCAAGCAAAAATGAAAATTACATAGAACAAGGTATTTATTAATTGCAAAAATGTTTACATCAATAATTTTTTATATAAATACACATAATATATTGTGTAATAACTGTAACATATCTTTAAACATTTAATATGATAACAAAATTTTTCATTTACATTAACACGTCATGCTTTTCTAAATAAAACGTTTACATTATTTACATCTTTGATGCACTTATTAATATATGCACACATCTGATATAGACTTATTTGGTTATTTTTATATATATGTATATATATATATA
>NJRP01000338.1:154581-165527 GCA_003063835.1 Aphaenogaster floridana
TTTTTTAAACTTTTATCTACGATGATTTTTCGCCGAATTGCAGCGGTTTGAAAATAGCCTAATTTTTAGGGTATGAAAAGTGTTCCCTATTTTTTTTTTAGTAGTGTATTTCTCCTTATAACTTGCCATCTCCTGATTTATTTAATCTTGAGTTACGTCCATATCATGGATCGTTAACTCTATTTGAATGTCTACTAGTGACTTCCAAAGCTCTTCTAATTTACTTAACTTTAACTTTACTTCTTCGATATCCACTAAATCACGTTCCATTTCCTTTAGGAAATTTTCTATTTGTGTGAAACCACCTTTAGTTACTCTCTTTTTTTGCTTAAGTTTCTGTAACTCTAAATGTGCATTGAGCGCCATTCTGCTATGCCTTATGTTTCGTGGATAGCAAGTTATGACGAGATATTGTAAGATCTTTGCTATAATTATATTTAATAGCACGAGTCAGAATTATAGAATGAACCGGCGAATAAAGTATCTTATTATTTGAACGGTAACAATTATCTTTATTATTTAAACACACCACGCGAACACGAATGTTCTAATTAACGAAGTAGGGATTTGCCCTCGAATGTGCTATGAGCACTGCACAATGTAATATACAAAATGGCCTATTTCGTAGGCCCGGAACGCGGATACGCGTTAAACAAATGGCTCGGCACGAAGGCCCGGATCGCCAATATGCGATAGCTAGAGACTTTCACTAAATTCCCGAATTAGCCGCGGAGTTACGAGTTTCTGCACGACACACAGATTTCGCCCGATAACTACGACTAGCGCCCGAGTAATATTCCTCGGAGCCGGAGCACGCTACTCCGCACGCATCGACCGCGATGCATTGCGCATGCCGACAGCGCGAAATCACGCAACACCTTTGATGCGCGACAGCGCTATCTCCCGGCTGGAGCTGTGACAAACAGCTGTACATACCGGGTGGAGCCTTACAGCTCGGCCATCCTGACCTCACATTCGTCCCTGAATGGGATCTGGAAAATAAACTTTTCGGCATTTTTATATAACAAATCTCACAGTGGCTAATGCCGAATTAGTTAAATGAAACTATAATCGCATATATAAGTTTTTCTTATTCTAATCGCATTTAACATTTATATCTTAATTCTATATCTTATGAACTAAATATATTTACAGCGTCGTCTATTACTTAATCCAACGATTTTTCAATATCTTTCGGGGGCTTAACCCACGGCTTCAGTTTGTCTAGAGACAAAACAGTGTTATACTCTTTCTGTGTTATATTAAATTCAGGAATGTCTTTGACCACGTATCTATTTTTGTTGAGGACCTTTCCAATGACATAGGGACCTTTGTAACAAGCTTTCAGTTTATTATTTTGTCCTATCTTTTTACGAAGATCGCGAACTAGGACATTGTCACCTTTGTTATAAACGGTTGGTTTCTTATGTCTTTTGTCATAATAAAGTCTATTATATTCTCTGAGTTTTTTGTTAGCTTCTATCGCTCTGTCACGGGCAATGGTCCTTTGTTCGTCAAAGACGTTCTGGTTATTCGCAATGTTATCGACTAATGTTTTCAGGCTTTTGTCTGTATGACCTCTCTGGTCGTAGCCGAATAATATTTTCGACGGTGAAGCCTTAACGGCTGAGTAAAACGTATTATTTATGACATACTGTACTGTTTGCAAATTTTCTTGCCACATTGCAGGATTTTCAATCACTTTAGACAAACAACTTTTAATACATCTATTTACCCGTTTCACTATTCCATTTGCCCATGGTGAAGCCACGGCAACCTTTCTCAATTTAATATTTAAATTATCTAGAAATGTAGAAAATTTATTAGACGTAAACCTGGTGCCGCGGTCGGTAACAATTTTCGACGGCAAACCAACAATATCAAATAAAGTTTGCAATTGATTGCAAACTTCTTTGGCCCCTGTGGATTTAGTAGGGAATAGATAAGTCAATCTTGTAATCGCGTCGATGGCAACGAGAATAAATTTATAGCCGTCGTCCGTTGTTTCAAGCGGACCAAAGTGGTCGAGGTGGAGTGTTGCGAACGGTAAAGTAGGCGCGTCCTCGCTCTGTGATTGCCCTTCAAGCCGGTGCGACGACGCATTAGCTATCAAGCACGTGACGCAATTGTCAATATAATCTCGAATAAGTTTACGCATCGAAGGAAACCAATACGTTTCCTATATCCCGTGATAAGTTTTATCGAATCCGCAGTGAGCTAACTCGTCATAGTAAGTACGAATAATTGCATTTATCATGGTTTCGGGTACGACGAATCGCGTACGGTCTGACCCTTTCCTATATACTAATCCTTCTATTAATTCAAATTTCTCGTCTTCATTATATTAAAAGTTATGTGCGATTTCTTTTAATCGCGTGTCTTGCAATTGACGAAACTCTAATTCTCTTTCTAGCGGAAGAGATTCTACGACCATGACCAATCTGCTCAATGCATCTGCATGTGCCATACGTTTCCCTGAACGGTGAGTGACTTTGAAAGTATAATTTTGTAGCATGAGCGTCCATCTCGCAATTCTCGGATTTAAATTGGCTTTGTTAACTGCGTAAACCAGAGCATTGCAATCAGTTATTATTGTAAATTCAATTCCATATAAATATATGAAAGCGTTCTACGGCTTTTACAATGGCTAGCATTTCCAGTTCAAAACTATGATAATTTGCTTCTGATTTGTTAATAGCCTGACTGTAATACGCTATGGGCGCCCATTCATTATTTTGCAACAGAATCGCTCCTAATTCCTGTACGCTCGCATCGGTGTGAAGCTCGGTTGCTGCTTTGGGATTATGAAAGCGCAAGACTGAATACCCGTTCTGAATACCGAATGAGTTCTTTTTTGAGAATCTCGAATGCTCCAATGCATTTCTGATCAAACACGAATATAACTGATTTTCTAAGTAAATTATTCAAGGGTTTAGCTTTCTTCGCGTAATCTTTTATGAATTTACGGAAATAATTTGCGAGGCCTAAAAACCGTTACAATTGATGCACCGTTTTTGGCGCTGAAAAATCTTTAATTGATTGAGTGTGCCGCGGTCTCATTGTTATTTTATTATCGCTAATAATGTATCCTAAATATTCAATCTTTTTCTGAAGGAAACTGCATTTGTGATAATTTAAGTCAAAACCGTTCTGTTTCAGAATCATTAACACTTCTTTTAATATTTTTAGATTTGATTCTACCGAATCGGTGGGGATCAAAATGTCATCTATATACACGAGGATCTCATCTCTTTCAATGAGTGGCTGCAAGATTTGCACTATTCTCTTCTGGAATTCGGTAGGAGCTTCGGAATATCCAAATGGTAAGCGCTTCTATTCAAATTGACCATTCGGGGTCGCGAATAAAAAATATTTCATAGAATCTGGATGTACCTTTATTTAGTGAAAACCGTCTTTCAAGTCTAATAATGTGAAAACTGACTTTCCATTCAATCTACTTAAGCAATCTTCTATTAATGGGAAAGGATATTTCTGTTTTTGCACACGCGCGTTTAGCGGACGCAAATCTACGCATAATTTCATATTACCGTTCTTTTTCCTTACAGGCACAATTCGCGCGCAATACGGAGAGATACTCCGTTGGATTATTCCTTGAGCAAGCAGATCTTCGATGATCTCTCGGATCTGCTTGCGTTCCTGTAACGCAAATTTTTTCGGAGCGTAGGCGTACGTGGAATCATCTTTTAGATACACTTGTATCGAATAATCATCTTCCACGAGCGGTACGTCAGAGTTTTCGCAATCTAATATTAATTGTTTCAATTGTGCTTTAACGGACCATTCGAAATCTATATTAATATCATCTATAACGGATTCTACACTATTTGTAGTGTAGCATATTTCTGTTGGAAGCAATAGTTGCATAGTATCATCTATTTCTTTTGCAAGGTCGATAAATTAATGTGGGTTGTTTTTCCAGAAAATTTCGGCCTATAATTAGCTCAAATTCAGCGAAGTCATTCGACACTACATGCAAGGTAATTCTCATATCTTTATTAGGAAATTCTTCAAATTGAATGCATGTCTGATATTTTTTAGATGAAAAATATCTATCGGAGCGCTCGATAACGCGTTAAATCTTTTATATTCCTGTTCAAGAATTTTAAGTGAGTTATCTATATATTTATAAAAATTATTTATTGATATGAATGAAATCGGGCTTCCCGTATCAACCAAAGCGTTTATATTGCAACTATTACTTTTTATAGAAACTACTTTAACAATTGGACTGCTTATCTGAAGTTCTTTCGACGGCTCGATGACGGCGGCGGCGGTAGGCGGCTTGGCTGCTGTTGCCCTATCCGACGGGAACGTGGCTGAATTCGACGGCCCCGGTGAGCTCCCTTCTTTTTCTTTTCAAGCAATTTGCGATGCGCTGTCCTTTGCCCTTGCAGTAAAAGCACACTTCGTCTCTGCACTCCCGTTGATGGTGACTTTTACGGCCGCAATTTCTGCAAGTCAGCTCTGTCTTGGCTATTTTATGATAAACCGTGCTTTTCTTTTCTAGTTCACCAATGCCCACGGTGATCTGCCTCATCCTGTCGAGGAACTGGTCCAGTGAGTCCGTGCTGAGGGTCAGCGCGGTAGCTTGGAGAGAGCTTTTCATAATTCCTTCCACCAGGAGATTAATCACATCTGATGTAGGAGGGTAAGTTCAGACGATGTATTAACGCTAATTTATCAATAGCGTACTGATCGAACGATTCTTTGAAGCAATTCTATTTTCTTGCTTTTATTTTCTGCATGGCTGTGCAGAATGGTATCTAATGATTAAACATCTTTGTGATCTCTTGTTTCAGGCCTATCCACGACTCTAATACGTGGCCAAACAGCATGTCGTACCATCTCCGAGCAGCGTTGGTTAACCGTTCCGACGCCGCGAGGAGGACGACGTCATCCGGTGCTCCGTGCAGCTGAGCGACTTTTTCCACACGTTGCACCCACATTAATACATTCTCCTCCTGTGACCCGCCAAACTCCGAGATTTGTTGTGCTAACAACGATACTGCGTTTGCTGAAGGCAGGAGACTCATTGTTGTGGGGTGAGTATTTCTCGATTCCTTGGCCTTACTCCGGTACTTTGTGGTGGCATCGGCTCACGATACGGTTCCACCGACTGTGACTCGTAGCTGCTTCTCAGCGACAAGTTGCGAGAATGATTTTCTCTCCTTTGCCCAAAGTAGGTATAGAAGGCGGGTTTTAATTCAGCCGCTTAATTTCAAGGTCGCCGCTGCCGCTGATGATGACGTAGCCGGGGCAGGGGGGTAAGAGCGCCGATGGCATACCGCTACTTGTTTATAAACACTATAAACAAAGTTTATCGATATTTTTTTCGCCGCTGATGACGTCACCAAGGTAGGGGGGAGGTAAGAACGCCGATGACATACCGCTACTTGTTTATAAACACTATAAACAAAGGCGAGCGCCACTGTCCGTCTGCTAGAATTTATTATAATCTTATTACAGAGCGCCGATGACATACCGCTACTTGTTTTTAAACACTATAAACAAAAGCGAGCGCCGCTGTCCGGCTGCTAGAATTTATTATAATCTTATTACAGAGCGCCAATGACATACCGCTACTTGTTTTTATAAACACTATAAACAAAGTTTATCGATTTGATATTTTTTTTCTTTGAAGATTGCAAGTGCGATCTGTACGAAGAGAATTTTTTAGGGGAGGTATGGCGATACCCGTCACGATTTTTTATAGGAAGAGCCGCTTATCTCTAGAGTTGCCGGCGAGCACATGTTTTGCGGCGCCGTTTTGGTTATATACAGAAGTAATCGCCGATGACATACCGTTACTTGTTTATAAACACTATAAACAAAGGCAAGTGCCGACAGAGCGCCGATGTCAAGCGGCAGCTAGAATTTATTTATAAACAGATCTCAACGTCTAAGACCGACAGCTACGTGAGACGTTTATCGATTTGATATTTTATTTCTTTGAAGATTGCAAGTGCGATCTGTACGGAGGGAATTTGAGGGGTATGATGATACCCGTCATGATTTTTTTTAGGAAGAGCCGCTTATTTCTAGGGTGCGTGTCGGGACATGTTTCGCGGCGCCGTTTGGTTCTAACCCTGGAGCTCCGATGTCCGGCTCACCGATGACATATCGCTACTAGAATTTATTAACAGATCTCAACGTCTAAGGAAGATAAGGACCTTTTGGTGACGTACTCTAAAACCGAATCACAATGCGCTGAAACAGAAAGAGAAGAAATGATACGCGATGCTCTAATTGGAACGAGAGAGAAAATAAGATATATAATGAAGAATGAAGCGTATCAGAGCCACAGTATGCGAATTGAAAGTCTGCGAGTCAGTTGAAAGTCTGCGAGTCAGTTGAAAAAAGTACAGAGACAGTGCAAATATGACTGAAGATTTTTAATATGGCGGATAATAATTTTGAGGCATTAATGGATGCTGAGTCGTCGGACGAAGATCGTCCGTTGTCAGATGATAGTAATTACATCAGTGATCGCAGTGAAGACCTTACGGATAGAGTCGAGAAAATAATGTCTTCTTCGCAAATCTCTGCGCTGAACGGACATATGAAATATTGCGCTATATACTTTTATTATACCACGGGTGGTGCTTTAGCCGTATGTGCTTCGTGTATGATCGCTTTGTCAGATGCGGATGTAGGATGCATGTATGCTATTCGAAAGCATGTGATTAAGGTACACGATGCGATAGATGGCCGGTCCTGCTCCAATTGCAGACTCCCGATGTATCAGATCTTTCCATGCAATATATGCCCAATTTGCGCACAGTAAAAGAGACAGTATAAAGTGTATACGTGAGCAACATGGAAAGCAGCGATGAAGATTACAAGTACCTTATAAACACGTACGATGTGGAAATTAGTGACTATGATTATGAGTGCCTTATAGACACGCGCGATGAGAGACGAGATATCATCAAAGTTTTAACAAATGATAAGGAAGATCCGCAAGGAGAAACGGGTGTACAACGAGTATCACCGGTGCAGTTTCTACGCGATCGCAAACTTGGTATACGCGGAACCGGTGAACGCATCGTCAGACAAGGAGTCTATAATATACCTGAGTCTGCTTTTAACTGGCCTGACCACGTGAGATGGAAAGTGTACAGACGGATATGGGATAAATGCGAGAAAGAGGAAGAAGAAAGTTATGCGATTAGTGATGTGTACTTTTACGATAAAATGGATTTTGAATATCATTATTGGCTGATGAAAATCATTCGTAAGATCAGGAAGATCCGAGGTGTGTACATTACGATACATGCAGGTAAGGGAAGATGCGTCGAACTGTTAGCGATGAACAACTTGCGCTTATCTACCTATAACCTTTGGAACGATCCTGAATATAATAGAATGTATAATAAGATTAATAAGTATTATGATAATGATCATGATCATGAGCTGTGGTGAGATAATTACGGGCTTATCTCCCACATCAATCTTTATACATTTTTATACATTTTTAAGTAGTTACTATAGCGTTCAAGATAGCGAACGGTCATGTTTATCGTGTAATCAAGTCACGTGCAAGTGCTCCATAGAAGAGTGTGTTGTGTTTTAATAAATAAGTGTGAAAAAAGACTGTATAAAACATAGAACACTCCGAGCAAACTGAACGCGACCTGTTGGAGCTGTCGCACCAAGTCGCCACCTTGGGCGAGTATTTCGCGTGGACGCAGCGATACGAGGAATTTATCAAACAGCTCGAAGAACACAGTCGCGCCAAGCGTCCGCAGCTCTCGATCGGACAGAGACAATCTTTGGTGGCGAGAATCGCGCGATTCGAGGGTGCGAGGACTCGATTAGAGAGACGTTTCGTGCACATCGGTGGTGACTACGCGGGCACTAGTGGCGACAATAACAAAAAGACTCGTTTGGCGAGAGATCGATACCGCGTTCGAAAACCGTATACTGACCGGTTCGGTGATTAACGCAGACTATATCGAACCGTGACAATTTTTAGAAAACGCTGCTGGCGTAGTGCTCGAGGAAGTGCGAGACGCTATCGATAGACACAACAGTGCAAAAATAAATACCGTGTTCAACGGTGAGTTCGTGACGGGTGATAAACGCGCAAATAAGAGTATCAATACGGGAAACTTTGAACTCTATCGTACATCGAACTTGCGCGAGTGGTACGAGCGGTACGTAATCAAGCCCACGTTGGCGTCTCTTGAAGAGTTCCAGGAACGCGATAGCGGTTGGGCGTTGTCACGAATCTTCGATCTCATAGTAAACGTTAACAAACATAATCTTATACGCGCGGGGTGTCACATTCAGTTGCCGCGGGAGATAATGACGAAGAGAGCGATGATTAACGTGGAATCCGCGGACGATGCATGCTTTGCGTGGTCGATGGTAACTGCTCTGTATCCAGTTGAAAGAAATGCACATCGGATATCCTCGTATCCACACTATACATCGGTGTTGAACTTAGGAGACATTGAGTTCCCAGTGTCTCTGGCACAAATAAAAAATTTCAAACATTTGAACGACGTGTCGATCAATGTCTATACCATCAAGGGACAGAAAGAACTTTCGATCCTACCGATACGACTCACCGACCGGAAGAGAGAAAAGCACGTCAATCTTTTGTCTGTGCAGGACGACAGCGTGGGACATTTCGTCTGTATCAAGAACCTATCCCATCTCGTGGGCTCGCAACTTAGTAAAAAGAAGAACAGGAAGTACTTTTGCGATCGGTGAGTATATATTTAATATAAATTATGAAATGTTTTAATTATAAAATTCTGTTCTCTTCAAAAATAATGGTTTTTTACAGATGCTTACACTACTTTAGTGCAAACGACAAGTTAGAGGCCCATAGTATAGATTGCGGAGAGATGAACAACTGCGCCATCCGACTACCCAGCGAGAAATGGCTGAGCTTCAAAAACTGCAGCAGGAAGGAGCGGCTTCCATTCGCCGTGTACGCCGACCAGAAATGTACTCTCGAGAAGATGGATGCGAATTCGCGAGCGTCCACGTGCACGTATCAACACCATCAGGTATTTAGCGTCGGATACTACGTGAAGTGCTCGTACGATGAAACATTATCAGTGTATCGGTTTAGTCGCGACACCGATTGCGTCGCGTGGTTCGCCGATGAACTCCGAAAATTAGCGCATCATGTAAAGGGCATATTATCGGCCAATGTCCTCATGGCAAATTTAACGCGAGACGAGTGGGAGACATTTCGCAGCGCGATGCACTGTCACATTTGTGAGAAACCGTTTACACCGGATGATAATCGCGTACGCGATCATTGTCACCTGACAGGTCGTTTCAGAGGTCCCGCGCATTCAAACTGCAATCTAAATTATAAAGACTCATATGCAATTCCCATAGTTTTTCATAATTTATCCAGTTACGACGCATATTTCATTATCAAAGAAATAGCTACCGCGTACGAAGGGTCGATGGACGTACTACCGATTACAAAAGAGTGATAGGGGGAGGGAGGGAGGGAAGGAGGGGGAGAGAGAAAGAAAGAGAGAGAAGTATATTTCGTTTACGAAACATGTTAAAGATACCGCCGAAAAATCAGATTCGCGAAGCGACATAAAGTTACGATTCATCGATTCGTACAAATTTCTGAGTTCTAGTCTCGAAAAATTGGCATCCTACCTCGATAAGAACAAGTTAAAAATTTTACATTCAAAATTTTCACAATTATCCGTTGACGATTTCGACTTATTGACGCGAAAAGGCGTCTTTCCATACGAATACGTTGACTGTGTGGACAAGCTGCAGGACACGTGTTTACCGCCGCGCGACTCATTCTACAGTTCTTTGACCGGTGACACCGTATCCGAGAGTGATTACGCGCACGCCGAGAACGTCTGGAAGCGGTTCTCCGTTCGAACCTTGGGCGAATACAGCGATCTGTACTTAAAAACGGATGTCTTGTTATTGGCTGATATTTTTGAAAATTTCCGCGACAGTTGTATCAAAAGTTACGGATTAGATCCCGCTTATTACTACACGCTACCGGATTTTACGGGAACGCCATGCCGAAACATACGCGAATAAATTTCGAACTGCTCACCGATATAGATATGGTTATGTTTGTCGAACGCGGTATACGCGGTGGCATGAGCCAATGTTCCGGCAGATACGCGCGAGCCAATAACAAGTACATGCCGTCGTACGATCCGTCGAAACCATCGTCGTACCTGATGTACTTCGACGTCAATAATTTGTACGGATGGGCGATGTGTCAACCGTTGCCGTACGCCGATTTTCAATGGGTCGACGACATAGCCAATTTTAACGTTATGGATGTTGCGCTGGATTCGCCCACAGGTTATATTCTCGAGGTCGATCTCGAGTATCCGCAAAGTAAACACGACGCGCACGCTGACCTACCGTTCTGCCCAACGCGCGATAAGCCGCCCGGCAAGCGGCAGGACAAGCTCCTCGCGACGCTGTGCGATAAAACGCGTTACGTCATCCACTACCGCAACCTGCAGCAGTGCACGCGTCATGGTTTTCGCGTCACAAAAGTACATCGCGTATTGCAGTTTGCACAGTCCGCATGACTCCGCCAATATATAGAACTCAATACGAAATTTAGGACATTGGCCAAGAATGATTTTGAGAAAAATTTGTACAAATTGATGAACAACGCGGTATTCGGCAAAACTATGGAAAACGTTCGAAATCACGTCGATGTAAAACTACTAACGAAATAAGACGGACGATACGGTGCGGAGGCAATGATCGCCAAACCGAATTTTCAACGCAGGAGCGTTTTCTCGGAAAATCTGGTCGCCGTTGAACTGCGTAAACTCAAGGTGAAATTCGACAAGCCGATCTACGTGGGGATGTGTATCCTCGACATATCAAAGATTTGTTTGTACGAATTTCATCACAAGTATATGGCTCCTCTGTATCGCGACAAATGTTAAATT
>NJRP01000339.1:28688-55448 GCA_003063835.1 Aphaenogaster floridana
TATTAATTTAAATTAAATATTGGCCAGTTGAGTCGTAACAAATCTCTTCTGTGGTTTAACTTAGTTAATTTTAAATGAGTTAATTTTTAACTTCAACTAATTATTCTTATATATATAAAAGATATTAACTTTTTTATTAAGTTAAAAATTTATCTATATATGAAAGAAAAAAATTATAAAAGAAAAAGTACATTCCCACATAAAAACAATATTTCCTTGTTATTTCATATAAATTTAATTTACAAATAGAATATTAAATTTATTTGATAATCCATATTACGTTTTGAATGATCTAACTTTAAAAAATTACGAAATTCTAATTTAATATAAATGTTTTTCAAAATTAACTTTTAATTTAAGTTAAGTTAAATTAATCTTAACGTAACTTTTAACTGATTGTGAGTTAGTTTTTTGTTTATGTAACTTTTAACGTAACTAAATTAATTTTATAAGCTGTTAATTTCAACTTAATTTAGTTTAAAAAAAATTAACTTATCCAACCCTGATCACGATAATAAATAATCCATATGCTGTAGTGTGTACAAGTACGAATATTACATATAAATGTAGAATATTAAGTAGAAAAAAAAACTGTTGAATGAAAATGAATAACAAGCATGTACGGTCATAATTTTTTTGGTAACGAAAGCCGTGGGTAATCTCATGCGGTAACTGTGAGCGTGTAAATACGAAAAGCTCATATTACCTCGTGGGGTTTCCCACCCGTTACCAAGACTCGTCAAAATTATGAACTTCTTAGATCGGTCAAAGATCTTTTTTGACAATCGGATAGATCAGTCATTTTTCTTTGGCTTTTAGTAGTAAAAAAAATTTACGTATGTCGTAATTGTTTTTTTTTTAATAATTCGTAATAATATTAATTTTCGTAATTCGTAAGTTTTGAGGAGTGGCAAAAGATAAAGCGTTACGTATATAAGTTGCTCTCTCTTTCTCTCTCTCTCTCTCTCTCTCTTGGAAATTCCATTCGAACGTGCTTTGGTACGTGACTCCGGAGTACGGATCGTTTTACTAAAACGCTTCTTTAATTCTAGTGGCATGCGCGCAACCTTAGTTTCGTAGAACGGCATGATAAACGAAGAATGCAGCATGAGCAACTAAGGCGCAGGCGAGAGTATTGCATCAGGTACTGGTGTGATATCGAGGCAACCAGTACTTGTGTTATACTTACGCTCGTGTCTTGTCGAGCTACCAACTCGCCAACTTTACAACGATGGATACCGCGCATGGTGTACATAAAAAAAATCAGAAACATTCCTTAAATAAGTATCAACTGCAAAGATTCGGCAGTTCTGTGGATGAATGCATTTACTAAATCCTCTCTATCTTCTCACTTCAGACAAAAATTTACGGTTCTTTAAAAAGCGTTCGCTTACAATTATTTCCTTTATTAATCGTATTAATAATAATCGATAATATGTGTAATATTCATTTCTAGTTGCGCGATTGACGGTGTCGTTAAATTTCGCCGACCAAAAGATGAAAGAGGCAACGGAACATGATGAGGGAAAAGTTGACAAGTGAGTAACTATATTCCACTTTTTAAGGAAACAAACGAAAGTGTCTCTTGAATAATTGCAGAGTTCTCATCAAAAATCTTCTCCTGGGTTACTTGTCTTCGACCACGTCGGACAAATCTTCAATCCTAAGAGTCTTTGCCAATGTTTTGGACTTCACCGAGTCGGAGAAAGACAAGACTGGCTTGAACAACGTAACAGCGCACGGCAACAAAAGCAGCGGCGTGTCCTTAAAAGTACAGACTTGCTTATTAATTTTATTATAGCCGAGCATTATATCAAAACCGTAATTTCTGCTTGCGTTCGAAACTCGATAACTTTACCAGTTGCGGTCACATCACCAATACCTAACATTCCATATCTTGCAGGATCAAGAAGCATCCCTATCAATGGCCTTCGTGAGATTTCTAGAAAGCGAATCTAAGCCGAAGCCTCAGTTACCAGGTTTGCCGATCATGAATTCAGTAAGTAACAACAATAACTCGGCATGATGATTCTTCATTAAAAAGCATTATTCTCATTATGCGCTATAATCGCAGCCTTCGTCGCGACCAGGATATAACAAACAGTCATCATCGTCATCGGCGCAATCTACATTACTGTTGTCCAACGTTGCTCTTCCAACATTCCCAGACTTTATTCCAGCCAGAAATACGGGATCTATTTTGAAGGAGGTGTTGAAGGATAGTTGATATTAAGCGCATTATATATATATATATTAAACATTGTACAAATAACGTTAGAAATTATAATATACTCGATTGCATTTTACATCATAATCCGCGATAGTTATTTCTACTGTCTGATTGCATCCCACTTCAATCACCTTGATAATCCAGATATTTTTGAACTATAAACAACTGTGTGCCTATATATATATATATATATATATATATATATGTACCTCAGAGGTAAAGGATCGTATGTCCACTTTTTGTCAAAATTAAGTTAATATTTTTTCCAATATACCAGGAGCTTAACTTTAATATAGTAAAAGATGTTATGTCCATTACGATTAGTTTCTAGTTTCTTTATTTTATATCTAAAAAAATATACTCTTTCCCTATTTAAAACTTTAAACCCTGTTTTCTCTAAATTTATAATAATGGATATACGATTCTTTACCTCTAAAGTACAGATATATAATATATAAAATGAGAAAAATTCTTGCATTAGGGTGCTGCGTGGTTCAGTACGAGCGGCGGTCGTTTCATATTCGAAGGATATGGGTCAAACCCTCACCCCATATATTTACGAGAATTAAATTTCGCAATTTTTAGAGGTTTATTCGGAAACACGACTAGGTTCAGAATTATAGTTACTCAATTAAGAGCAGGAAAAAGTGATTAAAGAAATATATAAAAGTTAAGTGTTAGGGCATCATATAATCTAATAATAGGGTTGAAGGCGCAATCTCTCACAGCTAATAGTGTGGGCGATACACCCAAAAAATTCTTGTTTCACTTGAAATAGTTTTAATGTAGCCATATAATGTTACAATGAACAAAAAGTATATTATACCGCTGCACTCTTTCGGCGCAACAAAGTAACAAGATTCTCTATTTATAACGGTGACATCATACTATATAAGTAATAAATACATAGTAAAGTTTCGTTGTGTAACTAACGCGCGTACTAAAGGCATAAATACAAAATAAGACTATGTATTCAAACAAAATTAGTGTACAAAATATAAATCTATTCAACGGTTTCATAACATATACGCTATTATATTTTATACGAGAGATATATACATAGATCGGCATTTCTTCATTGAAGACTCGATCATATCAAAAACTGGACAGCATTAACATTTTATGAAAAATTGGATATATTTCTTTTCATTGACCAACTGAAGCTATAAATTTTTCAATAATCATCACAAGATCAAACAGACAATAGCCGTTAATAATTAATGTTTTATAATCTATAAATAGGTATCCTTCATTTATCTCATTATGTTCATATTGACTGGCAAACAAATTTTCATATATTATTCCAAACCAATTGAAAAATTTTAATAAACATTCGACAATTACCATAATCATTTTCCGAAATACATTATTACGACGTTATTATTATAAAGAATATATCATCTCTATGTAAACGACAATCTGGATTCAGTAAACATTTTAATTTCAATAATTATCATAAAAATCAAATTGTTAAATGACAAAAAAATTTTAAACTCCATTCGTTAAACATTGGTAGATTATTCACCAAAATTTGTAAATAATGAAATTTTTAAATAGCTCTTCAGATTTAGAACATTGTGAATAAAAATGCCTCAATTTCCTCAACTTCTTCAACGGAATGAAGGTTTATAATTTCACGAAATTGAATTTTATACAGATGCGTCATATTGTCTTATATTACGCGCATGAAACTTCATAAACATATGTCGAATATCAAAACGGTATCATTTTCTATCAAAGTATGTCGATAGTTGTGCCCGCACAATTCAGCGTGTGTAAGTAATTATAGTTTTTCAAACGATGATTAGCTATTGATATATTACGTTCAAATTTTGTTCGAGCAACCGAAAGATTATCGTTTAAAACAAAAGTCAATGCACATGTACATTAAAAAAAAAAATAATACCGCGTATCGACATAATGTATAAAAACCGGATAACTTCCGAACATTCGGCCGATTTTCACCGAGATTAATATCGCGTAGATAATACATATCGGTATGAAACAACGCGATAATCGTTTGTAACAACGCAGTAAAATATCTAATGTAAATACAGCATTTCTGCAGCACATACGGTGAATATTTCGCGTGTGAACGCATAGTCCAAACTCGGCGCTAATCATCTAAATTTTAGTTATAACGCGTACGCGCGCGAACAACGATGTGTTAGTTTTAACTGAGTGCGAACGTTTACGTATAATATAGTATAAGCGGAACACTTTTGTAGCAATTATTCTCGTATGTCACGGACATTAAATGTAAAATATTTCACAACATGGAGTTCTTTAAGCTCCGTTTTTGTGCACCTTCTCGAGATTTTTGAAATGTATTATCACATGTTTCATTATACACTAACGAGATTCAAGTAATATCTTATGCAGAGATATAAATTTCGAAGAGTTTCAAATCTAGAAGCGATACATTGTATCGAGACATTAACTATTTCCATACATAACGGAAGCACACTTTCGACGCACAAGAGAGTATCCGGTACTTGATTTATGTTAAACTTGTCGTGCGCTGCAACAATCATATAGATTTCAGTCTGTTTAGTTAATAAAGCGTTATTCTTCCCTAGAAAAGTCCATTAAAAAAAATCGCGTGCAGTCCCTATTAAGCAATGGTAATCGAGGGACATTCAATATTCGAATATTCGAGTCACCTTTCTTGATTCTAGCAGCTTGATTCTCGTCTCGCTTTAAGGTAGTAATCAATACTAATGTAACGTCACATTTAGGCAAAGAAACACGGATACTCGCTGCGATGCAATCCTACGCAATTGAGATTATACCATGTGCCCGATAGTCCTTAACAATTGCCAACAATCTTACCTAAAGCATTATCAGTACTCTTTTGGTCCTATTGTCTACTATATTACATGTATGTCAGCGTCAAAGTTTCGCTTCTCGCAGCGATGCATAACGACAGGCCTAAAAACGCGATCGTATATCATAATTTCATCTCCCACAAGACGATATGTGCGTCGTTGCTATTGGGATCTTTCAACGTGTAGGTCGATTTCGAGCTCTTGTCAATACCGGACTGCGCGTGGAGTTGTCTCCAATTGATATAACCGCGTCCACCCATCAGTGTTAACACAGTTCTCTTGGGTTGCTCTATCTGCTGCACCGCTTTACCATTTTTCTTGCTGTTCGCCTTAAGATTGGTCGCGGACGGGGCTTCCAATCCCGATTCTACTACGCTATTGTTAGGTGTAGAGAGGTCGTAAGGACCGTTACGACTAGCTATGCTACTATTACGCGACAACTTTCCAGTTTTTAGAGACAAGTTCTCCTCCGATCCGGAAGACGTGTACAAGGAGCTGGCGTGAGAGTCCACCGACCAGTTGGAGAGGTCCAGCGATCTAGGCCTAGTGATTTTCATTTTTAATCTACGATCCAAAGTACTCACTTTACTTGGTATAGCCGCCAACTCTGGATCGCTCCTTCTCAACGATTCGTAAATTGGATCTATCCCGGAATTGTTTTCATTTTCGTAATCCTTCACGTACATCAATTCACCATAAAGCCCGTAAACGTCACAGTTTTCACCGGAACTTTGCGAACTGGAGAAGGAGCTCGACAGAAATCCACAGCCAGCGCCTAGTCCCCTCGGAAGTGTTTTTGAGCCTCTGGACTCGTACTCCTTGCTTCGCTTTCTCCTTAGCATAACCGGGCTTCCTGTTAGCTGTTGCTTCAGTTTCACAATGTTGCTACACACGGAGGAATCTAAGCTCGTTCGGTCACGCGATCTCTGCTCGGTGTCTCTCGTTCTCAACTGTACACTCTCGTCATCAACGTTAACGCGTTCCTTCGCAGAGTACACTGTGTTTTTCGTGTTCTGTATCGCTAGTAAAAAAGTAATCGGACCAAAGTGGGCATGATACGAGATATTGACACGACCACTGATGATGGGCACACCTTCCAATCGCGGTAGTGGAATAGTTAGACTAATGCCTACATTAGTACCGACCCATAAAAGGCCCTTGCACGCTAAAAGCGCCGTAACTGTAACTGAGGTTTGATTGTTAACAGCGAGAGTGCCGCCGCACGAGTTGGCGGGATTATTCATTTTCGTCACTCTCAACACATTGGACGCTATATTGATGTCTTGTAGATGTTTAAACGTTTCCGTGTGATAAAGGCAAACCGTACTCGAATTGTTCAGGGCGACCCAAAGACCGACTCCGGAATGGGCCATGAGCTTCACGTTCCCGACGTGTTCGTGTTGCGCGCTAAAGCTCTTGGTGACGTCGCCCGAAGTAGCGTTAAGTACCCACACCTTCTTGCCACAGGCGGCATAAACTGACGTATTGATTGGCATTAAGCACAAGACAGCATCGTTACCCAGTCTTATGTTGAAAGGATCCTTGAGGGCCCATGCACCGTCAGCTTGTCGTTTGAACAAAAGTAACGAGCCTGTGCATAAAGCTACGAAAACGTTGTCGCAATGATACTTGATTTCCATTATGGGTCCCGAGACGGAATAACTGCCAATCTCTTCTTCTTTCTCGGGTTCCGCCGCTGCATAAATTATAATCCTCCCAGAATCCGTACCCATCCATACGAGATCGCTGGCGAGCGTGGTAAGATCGCTGGACACCCCTTTTACGAACTCGATAGCGCCCACTCCAGTTTCGACCAGATCGAAAGTGGTTATACGTTTCAAACAAGTCGCCGAAGCTGTTGTCGATTGACCGAAAATCGTTACGTGGCTAGATATGCCATCTCCTGTACATATCCACAAATAATTTTGACTTCTACCACGTCGTCTCGTGGGACGTGAATTTTCAATGGAATAGTAACAACCGCAACGCACCTGCAAACAAAACATATTACGATATGGAATGCTTCTTATATAAACAATAAGACAGCAATATACATATACATATTCTTTATCTCAACTTACTTCGGTCTGATGTTGCGAGTGATATACGGCTTGTGAACTAACGAAAAGTGGCATTTTTGTGGATGGTCTTTGCTCTTGTTCAGGTACTTCCCACGATGGAGAGTTATTAGGATCCAAAGCTAATTGCGCCAATCTAAGCTCCGTTATCCAATCCTTTTTCACTAATGGATTTTCTGTTTGAAACGTATACATTTGACCTTGTTTTGTGACTAGTTGGAGGCAACAACTATCGGCCCACACCATATCCTCATCTTTCTGCTGTATCGACATTTGTATCGACTGCAGAATTTGCTTGGTAGTCTGAAGCGTCATCCCCTTTGAATTCAAATAAAAGAAACACGATTCAATTAATTACATAAGTTTACATAAGTCGATTACAACTCTTAAATTTCTATCACAAACATACAAATTGCATGTACATTTGCTTCAACATATAAAGACATATAGTAATGGATTTATCAATTTATCCTTACCTCGTATCTGCCCTTTAACTGGGCTACTAGATCACTTATTCTGGACATCACTTCATAATCGTGCATAAGATCGTTCATCTCTACACAGAGATTGTCCGCGTCAGCCGCTTGTCCACACTCTCCACTTTTATCGGATTTTAAACTACCGCCCTTATTCAAACCAGCGGTGAGTAACCGACTTAAAGTTGGAGAAGTGCTGGTGTCTTGAATCTAATGAATTCGTTAATGATATTAATAATTTTGTATGTGCATTTTTAAGAAATGATCAGCTTAATCATGAGAATAATTGAAATCAATTATTCTCATGAATAAGACTATGAGTTTTGCTATATTTTTATCCTACATACCTCAATATCCGACACCGGATATGTCCATTTTAATGTTAGTCGTTCATTTCCTGAAAAGTCTTCCGTGGATCTTGGGGTAACGGAAACACACACTACTAAATCGTTCAGTAGCAATAGCCTTCTTCTCTTGGATTTCGTTATCATGCCATTTTGATTGAATTCCTAGAAATAATTGTTTATTTATATCTTATTATAATATATCACATTGTGTTTTGAGTGCATATTTGAATTCGTTAAATAAATCTTACCATTTGCGTGACATTGTCTTCCCTAATAAGATAACGTGACGCTGAAGAAAGCGGACGGTGTGACAACTTTCCGGAAACATGCCGCAACATTTCTTTAAACGCTTGGAATTGTTCCGCTTCTCGTTTCCTTTCGTTCAGCATTTCTGCCAAACTCTCGAGCTGTGTTAACGCTAATTGCAGCGACATTCTGTCATGGTGTCCTTGCGGTGTATGCTTCAATAAATCCTAAATGCAAAACATGTATTATTTTAATGCCACTGAAAGTTGTTTCTCATACATCATTAATATACTCACTTGTAAAAACAGGATAAATTGTGGAAACCTCTGCACAGGTTTGACCATTAATCCAAAGAAAGATAATCTATCGTGAGCACTTATTTGTTTCACCTATAAAAACGATTACAAAATTAAAACTTAAACGCATTGAGATATCCTTACGAATCATTTCGCGAGATAGTACCTTAAAGAAGTCAGCGAGTGCGGTCTTTCTCTTTGATTCTTGTTTAGCTAAATCCATCGCCACAGAAAAGTTATTTATAAAGCCGCTGTAAATGTCAAGAACAATAGCCTTGCTGAAACTCGCGACAAATACGTCTCCTAACTTTTCATCCTTGTCCCAGGATCGTACACATTCCGCTAAAGCGATTCTAAATAACGTATGACATTGTAAAATTTCGGGCAGTCTATGAAACAACGTCGTGATTTTAGATTGACTCAATATAGGTGGCGAAGATTCCTCCAATGGTTTTTTGTAGTCCTAAAAATTAAAGCAATAACGTATGTGAGAAAAATGTCCGTCGTTCTTCATCGTTGACGCGGTATCAGATCGTACTTCGATACGTACATTTACCAGTCTCTGCAAAGTAGATACATAACTATTTTCGGAGTGTACTATCGCGGCCACGATATGTCTACGTTTCAATTGCTGAGGGGACAAGTTTGGAGGTGGCGTTGGGAGCGTAGGCGGAGCTTGTCTTCGCTGTTGCATGCATTGAAATTGTACCATAGCACTGTTCTCTTCATCGACCTAAAATATGATTATTCGATCAGTATCCTCTCAAACTGCTCAAGTAGGGAGATCTATGACGCGTAGGACGATTAGTCGAATTCGAAAAGGAAATGCTCACTTCGCAGAGCTGTGGCATTTGCGACGTTTTGACCGGGCTGGTAAGAGACACCGTGTCCGAGGAATCGACGTCGTAGTGATGCGCCGAGCCACGGCGGATGCTGAACCACCTCGAGAGGCGGCCGTGGTTCCCCGGGGATTCCAGGAGGTCCACGTTGTTCACCGGCATATTCTGAAACCGCCACTTGTCGCAGAGCGTGCGCGCCTTATGCAACGTGTTTCTCAATTGACAGTTGCTTCTGCAAGGAGCGAACGGCAAGTTTTCATTATGGACTTTAGCTTCGCCGGCGTTATGTAACGAGATTGAACTTACTTAATACTGATATTGCTCTTTTCGCTTTCGTCATCAGAGGAGAGATCGTGGTCCGATGCCGAGCACCAGGAGTCCTCGCTTCTGGCGGACTGCGTGGACGTGTTGGACCTGCTGGTCTCTAACGAGGAATGATGCGCGTGCGAATTCCCGCTAACCGTTTCCATTTTACCCGGTCCTACGTCATCCCACGATCTGCACCTTGAACGAGGCTCATCTGGAAGGCGAACAACAAACTCACGATACGGCCGATATAGGAAAGGACAACTTCGCGCGCGTCTATCTCCCGATCTGATAAAAACAAAGGAAAAGCGAGGGAAAAAAGTTTCACGATCTCAGCTTTGTAACTCCGATGAAACTAATTGTAAGTAAGTAGTCCTGGCGCGTCATCGCGATTAGCTATAGATATCCACTATGCGTCACCATCGAGAGAACGAGCGATTCTTTCCGTGTTCCATCCTCTCGGAGATACGATCGCGACGCACGACCGGCCACGGCCGTTAAAGGGAAAAAAATCGCCAGGCGCGAATGTAACGAGTGCGTCGCGAGCGCGAGATCGAGTCTCAGGGCCCCTCGGCGCGGAAGCGTCGCCCCGTTTTATTGGACCTTCCGCTGTGTCGCGCGCTCGCGTTACCAGCGCGTTAACGTCGCGACGATAATCGGGTTAATGCGACGTCCCGTTCCCACGTTTCTCGCGTACGCGGACTGCGAAATACGCGTCACCAACGATCTACGACGCAGTCGTCGACGCGCGCGTCCGACGCCGACCGCCGAGGACCAAACTGGACCCCTCCTGGCGAATCCTACCTCTCTTTCTCTTCTTCTTCTTTTCTTCTTTCTTTAACCCTTTGAAGCACACATTTTTCTTCATTGTTAATTTACAAGCTATGTACTATGTTTTTTGGGTTGCTGATTACGAATGAGGTCGAAATTCAAAAATTCAAAATGGCGGATCCAATTTCACGCAAATCGCTTAAATTTTTGCAATTCATGCCCGCCATTTTGAATTTTTGAATTTCACCTCAGATTCGTAAACAGCGACCCCAAAAACCTAAAGTATGCAAGTTTTATGACGATATTACTGTAGATCACTGTAAAAAATACATTTTTTCTGAAAAATATGCAATTTTTCACAATTTGTTTATTTATAGCATTGTTACTAACAAAATTTCATTCTTCACACTTTTTATATGTTTGTTAACATCTTATAAATCTTAAAAGTACAAAAAATCCGGATAAAAAGATCAAAAACACAGTTTAAATAATTAAAAATGAAGAAAAAAGAGGTGGGATTGTGGGATCCCACCATGCTTCAAAGGGTTAAATTCCCTACTTGGATTTCCGTTCCACAATAGGTAGGTCAGAGTACCACAGATCTATGCGATCCAAAGATCATACAGCCTCCCTCCCGGGGAAAAAGAGAGCAATACTTCTGAATATAATTTCCGTCATCCAGCGTAATCCTACGTCTCTGGCGAAAACAAAGCGGTCACTCTTCGCGGACACACGTTCACGCTGATACGTACAGACGTATACCGTACACGGAGCGTCGGCTCCGAAAGAAAAACGTGGAATCATAAAACACGTAATCGAAGTCGGTTTACGACGCCGCCGCGAGGTCTTTTATAAATTCTAAACCGAGGACACCGTCGCGCGGACGACGGTAAATAGCGATTAGCGAGCTAGTGTTCAATATTGTCGATCTCTCGTCGTCTCGAAACGTCCGTCGCAACGAATTCCGCGAAAGAGGACAGAAAAAGCAGGGACCGAGTTTTACGACACAGAAGAATTAACGAAGGCACGCGTAACCGGCGCGGCGCGGCGCCGCGAACACGCGCGTGTCACCATGCGGCCGCACGAAAACCCGATACGCCTACTGCGCGTCGATTGCCCAATGCCTTCATGTGGAAAAAATACGGGACGAGAGTCCGGGTACTCATCCGACCGACTACTCCGCTCTTACGTGCTGCCCACGCACCGGGGGAACGTTGCGTGCTCGCGCGTGTAAACGTCGCGCGTCGAGCGGCGTGCTCAAGGTGGCCAGGCAGGAGGCGGCTCTCTCGGAGCAGCCCGGGCAGGTAACGAGTACGAGAATGCGTGACGCCGCGCCGTGATTCACGGGATACCGCGCACGGCCGGAGCGGGTATCGCGCGCGCCGCGCATCCTCTCCTTCGCGACGACCGAGCGACGTGCACACGCGGCCGACACTATTCCTCCTCTATCGCGGGCATCTATCAACCTGCTCGCGCGTGCCCCCGCGTACGCACGAGAGGGAGGATGACGAATCGCTCCCTCCCGCTCGCTCATTTCCGCGCCGCGAACTGTAGCCGCCGTAGCCGGCTTGGGCTAAAGCTCGTGTCAGACTACGCACTGGAGATTGAGAATTACGAATGGAAGATTAGAATTCAACTAATCGGAACGAAGGGAACGAGGATTAAGATTATCTGATTGCATGGGCGCCCTTACAATTTTTTTCAAGGGGGGGCAGAGTGTAAATATACTAGGGGTGGCCAAACAAACGTATTTTCAAATATTTTTAAAAGAAATATTTATGCAGATTTTTATTTTTAATTAATAATATAAATTAATAGTATAATAATAATATAATAATAGTATAAATTTGAAACAAAAAATTATCTGGGTGTCAATCATAAAATCATTCCAAATAAAAAAATTAAAATCCAAAGAGGGCATATGCCCCTCCTTGCCCCCCCTCATGAGCGCCCATTTCTGATTGGCCGAATTCTAATCTCTAAGGGCTATGGCATACAAAAAAACGTACGCAGTAAAACTAGTGATGAACGACAAGAGTTTCAAGATCTTGTCTTGATTTTTCAAGACAAGAACACAAATTTCTTGTGCTTGATAAAAACGAGACAAGATTTATACTTCAAGATCAAGACAAGACAAGAAAAATCAATCAAGATTCTTGATTCTTAAAAACTGAAATTACAATTATAATTATATATAGATATGTATATCGGTTATTTAACACTATACTATAATCATGCTGAATCCCCCGTCCCTTGCCCCGTCCATTCTCAATTTTAAATAATTAAATGCAAAATTGAAATTGGTAAAAAAAAACAATAAACTTTTTAGTTTCATTGAAAACCTCTTCTTAATTTGAATATAAGAAATCTTTATTTGATAATAATAATAATAATAATAATAATAATAATAATAATATTGTAAAGGAACATATAATATATTGCTTTATACATAATACCAAATAATACACCAAAATCTGAAAGAAAAAGAAATTGTAATAATTAAATCTTAATAAAGCCTAATACTTAAGCCTTAAATTTTAATAAAACATAAATGTTTAAATATAAATGTTTGTGTAAAATTATGATAATATTTAACGCAAGACAATACTTTAATATCTCTAAATATTTGATATTCATATCTACTCTTACCAATAATACAATTTTATGTTTTAATAACACTTTGTAAAATTTTTTATTTTTTCTTTTCTGTGTACTTACTATTTAGTGAACATTTTTTTGCAAAAATATCTTTTTCCGATAATTTTTATAAAAATTGTCGAAAATAATAAAATTGGAATGTTGTAAATAAATATTTATAGATATTATAAAAGTATCAAGAATCTTGTAAGAATCAAGAATCAAGACAAGATTGTCAAGATCAAGACATAATAATTCTTGATTTTTAAAAATTAAGACAAGACAAGTACCTATGTCCGATTCTTGTCTTGTCTTGAATCCATCACTAAGTAAAACTTAAACTTACGCGCAAATCGACCAATCATAAGTTTTGAGTTTTAAGATGGCGTTCTTAAGTCTCGATTATGACTGGTCGCTTAAGTTTAAGTCTCACTGCGTACGTTTTTTAGTGTTAGCCATAATTCGCTCTAATTCGCAATCCTCAATCTCCAGCGCGTAGTCCGACACGAGCTTTAACTTGAACCCGCGCGACGTGCGCGTGTTTATCCATAATAGTACTTTTGCGCGTTTCTGGCTTCCGCGAACCGCGCGCGCGCACTCCCCGAAGCGATTAATTTACAGAGTTTCAGGGCCGTTCTGTACCGCGATCGCCGACTCGTCCGATACGAAACACGTCGAACGCATCGAGATGTAACCGGTACTAAGCTCCTCCGTTATCCGAAGACAAATCGGAGGGAAGAGCGGGCGGAGGCGAAGAGAGGGGGGGGGGGGAGTAGAACGTTCCATTTTCCGCGGGAGCATTAAACCTAAATGTCATAACGAGAGACAATTGTTTAACTCTACATATTTAAGGCAATCGAGCCTTGGCGACGACGGTCGCGCGAGGCGTTCACAGGCGGCCGACACGTCGAGAGATCGGCTCTTTAGCTCTCTTCTTCTTCTTCAATTCCCTAAAGTCTTGTGTCCATGATGCTAGAACTTAGTCCAAGTTCTCGGACCGAGAAATTTGTAGTCAATCAATTTGCAGCTTTTGCGGAAAAACGGCAATTTTATTGGCTACACGTTTTTTGGACCGAGAACTTGGACCAAGTTCTAGCATCGTGAACACAAGATTTAAATGGATTTCTGTCCCACAATAGGTGGGTCAAAACCACCGATTTGTACGATAAGAAGATCAGTATACAGCCTCCTCGGGAAAAAAGGAAACAATGCTTCTGTCTATTGTTTACGTCTTCCAGCGGTAGCTGGAAATTATTTGCATCTCTCAATCACAGGTGACACCTTCGGGGACTCGAAGGCCTGGATCAAGAGTGTGGACTGTCTCTTCGTCCACTCCGACAGAAATACCTAAGGAAAGAGAATTCCCCTAGGCAAAGACTCTCTTCTTCGACCAACGCTGTAATCTCGTTCCTGACAACGAAGAATCTTCTTCGGCCTACTCGTAAAACGTCCTTTTCATTTCCCCCTTTTCCCGCGCTCTCCGTTTCTCCCTCGCGCGCGAAAGTTTAAAGCGGCGCGGCAGGAGGATGGTAAAAAAACGAAGAAAAGGTCACTTGACGTTTTCACGTCAAACGACGTGCCGCGATCACGCGACCCATCGCGATCGGGCCGTAAATCCAAAGCATCTCTCGCAGCGCGTTTGTACCTGGTATACTCGCCCAATTTCCTTTCACTATCTCGACCAGTTCTCGTTCGCGGCGGCTATGAATATGTAGCAACGGCGCGCGCGCTTTCAGCAACGAACGAAAAATCCGCGAGTCCCGCGTGACATTTCAATAGGCGCGCTTTTGCGATAAAGAGAGCACGCCTACGCGCGACCAGCAAGGTTTCTTCGATCCACTAGATATTCGGTGTTGCGTAACATGGACGTACTTGTACAAAGGCACATGTGGCAGCAGGGATATAATTCTATAATCCTCAGGCCACGAATTATCTTCTCTTTATGCAGAGAGATCCATCTTTATTCGATATTAAGCTACGAATTATTTTCTCTTTATACATTAGATACATCCTTCGTCATATTCATCTCCTCAGAATATCAAATACATATTTAATGCCGCACGGAAATAGAGTTTTAGAGATATGTATACACATAATAGAAATTAATAACAAAAATTAGATAGAATACACGGAGAAAATTTTATATTAAAAATTACTATGTATGGCAGTAGTCATGGACCATTGCTGAAATTATAAAAATTTTTACTATGTTTTTCACTAATGAGTTTAATAATTATTAACATAACATATTTAACAATAAAAAATTATTAATATTTAACAATAAAAAATTTTTATAATTGTTAAATATTTGATGTGACTACAAATTTTTGTTATATTATTTCGGAATGTCCTTACGCTCATGGTTTGCTGGGGCTTAGTCACTAAATTTTAATTTTCACCTGTTTATCCAACCATGGTTAAGATTGGAATTAACAGAGGAATGTTGGCTTGTCTTGTGGACTTGTGAGCGTGAGATTCATCGTCTCGAATCTTTGTATTGCTGAAGATGGCTCTAAATGAAGCCAAAACGTAAGTACGACTTAACAATATATTTTTATTATAATTTAAAGAATGTAACTATATTTGTTGAATTCTTTGCGCATCGAGTTCCGCGCTGTACTCTCATTTGCTTATTTTTATACCTATATTTTAATTTCGAGAGTCCTTTCATATTTAACTTAACAGCAAGAAACTTTGGAACAAACAGTAGCGTATAAGCGCTGCGCGGTGCATAGCGCTCATTAAAAAGATGTACCCGGGAAGCAATTTTTCTTTTACCGAATTTATAAAAATGCCGCTTGCGTATACGAAATATTTCGACGTAAATATACTTCAATTTTCAACATTTTATTTTGATTAATTAAGAATTCCCACCATGTGAGAAAAAATTATTCTTTGAACTTTGGTTCTTTAATTATGGAGGAAGCTTTGTTTCTTCTCGTTTCCCTCACTAATTAAAAAATTTCCTAACTTTTCCCTGACCATTTTTTTAATTCCCTGACATTTCCCTGATTTCCAGGTTTTCCCTGACCAGTAGCCACCATGTTATCCTGAATTCTCATTATAGATCGTCTAAGGTGCGTTTTGGGCAACGAGAATTTTTCTCGCTGCTGAAAGAGCGAATCACGGCGCGGCCTGTTTTTTTTCCTGTTTTTTTTCCAACGTCACCGGATTTCGCGACGTTTCTCGTATTCGCGTCGGCCTCAGCAGCGTGCGCGAGCAACGCAGCAATTTTCCATACCGCTCACGGGTCAGAGCGCCCGTTAATGATTAACCGATTGCGCATTCTAAACTAACGCGAGGGATCGACCTGGCGTGACCTTATGCGCGCACCCCGAGTGACCCCGGAGGCGCCGTAACGGCTCGATTATCGACCGATCGATCGCTCCGAGCGAACGATTACGATCTGATCCTTGATCCGGAGCGATCGACGGAAACCGCGAGAAGACGGATCGACGAAACGAAACGCGTCGAATGGACGGCCGGTCGACGCAATCGTCCCGATCATCGTCGATGCGGGCGTTTCAATGGCCGTCCCGTAGCGCGCGGCGATATAACTGCCCGAAACTATAATTAACTGCGATGCGGCCGCAGCTACGCAAGGCCGATACGTTTGACGCAAACTCGATCATCGAAATCATACTCCAGACGTAAATGCGCGGAATGAGCAACGTCAACCCGTTGGGCCGCTATGGCGATCATCCGTGACCGGCGCTTGACTTTTCAGTGACGCCCTAGGTCATTAGTAACCGGCTCCGTCGAAATCTTTTAAAACGCTTGTAAAAAGTAAATGCCATC
This sequence comes from Aphaenogaster floridana, assembly GCA_003063835.1. NCBI lineage: Eukaryota > Metazoa > Arthropoda > Insecta > Hymenoptera > Formicidae > Aphaenogaster > Aphaenogaster floridana. Next base: position 45,541 of record NJRP01000339.1, read on the forward strand.
TAATATAAATTTTGAATAACAAATAACTACATAACGACGTACAGAAAATACGCTATTTGACACGCTACCCATGAGGATATAGTCTTGTTTAATCATATTATATTATCTTATCATCATATGCTTATAATAATGAAAATTCTACCATAACGCGTGTGATAAGATATACGAAACTCGCCCAGCAGACAACTCTGAGATTACACACTGTACTCTCGTACACATGGACTGCATCCCTGATCCTTAGCGTCCAACCGAATATTTTTATACAGGGTGTTTAAAAAAAGTGTCATATATTTTGTGAGCAGGTAGTATCATCAAAACAAGAAGAAAATGTCGAGTAAACATGGGTCCTAAATCAAATATTTCTTAAGATAAGGGCCAGTCATGTGAAGACCCGGGTGAAAAAACAAGGAATATTTTTTTATTAAAAATGAGATATGGTCGCGCGCGCACGTCATTTTGTAGCGTTTAAGAGATACTACAATATCAATGATACTACAATATACATATTGGATTACAAACTGTATTAATCAGTAAAAAAATGAAGGTTGAACATTCAGGTATAGAGGAAATAACAAACTTTAAAATTTATTTTACTCAAAAGTATAAAACTAACTGTCCTTGTTTTTCCCCCCGGGTCTTCATATACTATAGAAGGTGCTCATGTGCTTCCCATTCATTGTCATACATTTTAAATAAAAAAAATACACATTCCTGCAATGTTTTTACATCGTCGATGGGTGTTAAGGATGTTCAGGCTGATTACGACTAAAATAATAAAAACTCGCTAAAACCATCCTGGTTGAGGTGTTATTTTTCGCAATAATTTCTTTACAGTTTTCGGGGTAGGGGGGATCTTATAGATGCTTGTTAGCATCAAAATTATTAAACTGCTTGTCAATTTAACATGTGAATTAATTCCGGCTTCATGTAAGGATTGTGTTTCAAGACCGACAAATTTGCGGCGCGCAGTTCGCATGAGTAGGAAAATTCACAAAATAATTATTATTAGGCACCAAGATCCGCCGCAACTGATATTGGCTTACTTTCATATTTATATTTGTTTAATATCATTGGTCTTATTCTTAATATTATTCGCTAAAACACCAATTGGATTCTGTAGATTTCATCATAAAAAAAATTCTGTTAAAGTTTGAGGCTCTTTAGGAAGTTTGTTACTGAGAAAATTAAATAATAAAATTACACGTAGTCTTATGGAAAATGGCGGAAAAATTATTATATCTCAGTGAAAAATGATTAAAAAAATGAAATTTTGCACGCAGAATGATTGAATTAACACTACATAATTGTCTATACCAATTTTTAGCTTAATTAGGAGACTCGTTCTTTTTATTTAATAACGTTTATGTTTATTGTCTCGACTGGCTTACATACACTCAAATACAGATAAGAAGACTATGAGTGACACATACATCGAATGCCATGCAATTTGCATTGCCAAAAAAGCGAAAAATGATTTAACTCTTAAAACTGATTGTATATAAGCAACTTAACTTTTAGCAGGGAAAAAGTATCTGTACCGCCTCAACATCCTTAAATACACCGAAGTCTTCAAATAATAAAAATTGCCCTCTTCTTATATTAGTTGTGTTATCTCTGCAGTACACACACAAGTAAGGTTTGACCGTTAGTCATTATCAGGTATTGAGGTTGTAAGTACCAGTATGAGGTTCTTGTAAGCAGAGAGCAGTACATTTTTGTCATTCTGTGCACTTTAAGTGGTGATCGAGGCGTAAGAGTTGCGCGTCTGCTTTCTGTGCCAAAGATCCAGGTTCCAATCCACCCAGAATATATCAAATTTTTAATTGATCAGCACCTCTCGGAAGACAATGGCAAACCACTGAGAATACCTTTGCCAAGACAATCACCATGGAGCATGCATGAACATGCATCAAATGGAGATCACGATCTTCAGTCAATTAAAAGGACCGACTTGAGAGAGTGCACTTTAAACAGTAAACAGTAATGGAAGCTCATTATTCCACACAGAAAAAAAAAGAACGGCCCATATCTTAAGAAATATTTGATTTAGGACCCATGTTTACTGAACATTTTCTTCTTGTTTTGATGAGTACTACCTGTTCCCAAAATATGTGACACTTTTTTTTCAACACCCTGTATATGTAATTCTGACAAAATTTTTTCCTATAGGAGAATAAGTGTCGTGGAACACGATTATAAAATCTTTACTGAAGTCTTGCTAAATTGCAAGATGCAAACGTTTGAACAAAGAGATATCCCCAAGAGTATTGGCGACTTGAAACTATCGCCGGATCCTTTCGTGTCTAGTTCGAGATTAATCCATGTTTAATCTAATAAAGATTGAACGCCGACTATTCGAGATCTGCGGGCTGTTCCCGCAATAGCTTTCGACGATCCTAAGTCTGCGGGAGATTTTTAGGCACAAAATGGAAGAGAGGGGGGTGCGAATGTAAGCGATCTCTCGTCTGCGCGTCGCGCGACGTTAAATCGTAGTTCCTGGGTCGGTGCCGTATACGTCGCGTTAGCCGGAAACTGGTATCGGTACCGCTGACATAACGTAATCGCGTCAAGCGTCGACGCTCCGACGACGCTTCCCGACGTGGACACACGAGATTCCGCCTCGCGAGCGCGAGGAACACGACACTCCGGATCACGATGAAACGATTACGTTCGAAATGACATGACGTCCGCTTCCGCTCCAAATTCTGTTCCGTTCGATCGCAACGATCGACGGAGTCCAACGAACGTAGCGAGAGCGAATCGCTAAGGGGCTGAGGGGGGGGGGGAGCAGGAGACGGCATCGTCACGTTGTCTCGGAAAATCCGCCTACTTACATTTGATGAGGACAACCCCGTTGTGCAGTTCCTCCATCTCGCGGAGGCGAATGTTCCCTGCGATGATTTACTCGCGTAACTCCCTCTTTCTCTCTCGCTCACTCACTCCACCATCGCCCTGAACGTATTCGCAGAACGCGATCGCGCTTCTACCACACGCGGATTCATAGCGCGCGCACGCGTGTGCACGCGCACGCCCGCGCGCACGTATATGCGCGCTGCGCACAGCCACCACACACACACACACACACACACACACACACACATACACCCACACGCACGCCCCGGATGCGCGATTATTACGCGATTTTACGAGGCGAAAAATCACATCGGCGCACGTGCGCACGCGGCCGGCCGCGGACCGCACAATTAACAACGACGCCGCGGCGTCCAGCGATAAGGAGGCGGAGAAGGAGGACGGAACGCTCCGCGCCGCGCCGCGCCGAAGAAGCGCCACAAGCGAAGCGAGGCAAAGCGAGGCGAGGCGAGCGAGCGAGCGAAGCGAGTCAACATGGCCGCGCCGCGTGTTTCTGGCCCCGGCCCTCCGCGCGAGCTGCGCGTAGCCCGCTGTACAACACTGACGTCGGAGGTTGGAGAAAGAGGCGAAGGGCACGGAGGAAACGGAGAGCGAAGCGTGCACCGGGTGAGCGGGGGGCGGGGGCGGAGGGAGGGAGAGAGGAACGCGAGCGAGCGAGCGAGCGGCTCCGACGCGACGAAGGAGGGTGTTGCAGCCGACAAACGAGAGAGAAAGTACGAATGATCGAGAGTGAAACGCACGAACAAACAGCCCGGCCGCTCGCCTCGCAGCGCAGCTGCGTTGTACGGCGACGGCCGAGGGAGGAAGAGAGAACAGAGGTGGACGGACGAGTCGAGAGACGGTGAATGAATATAAAAAAGAGGAAGAGGCGCGGTGCACAGCGCGCGAGAAGGGATAGGGAGAAGAAGAGAGAGAAATATATATATAGTGACAGCTGTGCCGCAGTCGAGATAATAAGAGCGATAGAGAAAGACTCGAGATAATAAGAACGTTAGAGGGAGACGCGAGATAATCTCGCTTTGGACGAAGGGGGGAGGGGGACCGCCGGGCGGTGTACGGCATACATTGTGAGACTCTTTGGAAATGTATGCCGCGTAAGGTGCACCGCCGATTGTTATAAATCGGCGTGACGTGTTAACGAGGGTAATCGGAGCTGGGTAATAAAAGTAATTTTCGCTCTATTACCGTGAGGGCGGTGCGCAATGGAATTATATATTGCGCGAATCGAAGCGAGTTTCTCGCTACCGGACCTCGTCGAGGTCTCTCGCGTTACGAATATAAATATATATATGCATACGTGAGACGCGCGAATTGGCGCGAATGCGACTCGACCGGTACGGTGTCTCGCCGAGCGTGTTTAACACCAATCTCGCCGCCGCATTGCCGCTAGACGGCGCCACTAGCCGCGCAATTGTCATTCCACTCGGATTACTTTTATTTGCGTTGTCATAATGAGACGTGTCGTACGTAAACACTCTTTTGTTTCGACTCTAGAAACTAGGAGCGAAATATTTGTTCTCGGTTGTTAGTTTTCAAGACCAGCTCGTGGATGAAGCTGCTTAATCTTGCGGCTAGTGCTCACTTCTCTCCTTTTGCACTGTACATTTCTTGTACTAATAAAAAGAATTACACACGAGCAATATGCGTGAAGTAACTGGGACAAACGAGTAAAAGGAAAACGAGCAATAATTTTTTGAGTCCATAAAGGCCTTCACACATAAAATCGCGTAAGGACGTAAAACGTAAGCGTAAGAAAATCGACCAATCCCAATCGAGTATTTTCCCCTACTGGGGTTACGGACAGCGCAATACTTGATTGGGATTGGTCGATTTTCTTACGCTTACGTTTTACGTCCTTATGCGATTTTATGTGTGAAGGCCTTAAACGAAACTGTCCTATATTCAAATTTTCGTATTGTATACGAAGAATACATACATACGTATATGTATTTATTTTATATATTATTTATATATAATGCTAGTTCACGGAAAATATATTACGGTACGTTAACGATTTCCTTGATTTATCGGAAGTAGGGAGAAATCGTGAACTTATTCGCGGAGCGATCGACCAGCGAAAGAAATATAATGAGTCCAAGTGAGCGTGTAAAGCTGAAAGAGGGTTACGCGACGTAAGCAGGAGGAAAAGGGGAGGATAGAGAGAGAAAGAGAGAAAGGGTGGGAGGAAGAGAAGGGAGGGGGCGGAGGTTTCACGTGATCTCGCATCTGCTTCTCCACCGAGTGACCCCACGGCTGACCCCTCCCAAGTACCAATAATTAACTCCATTCGCCAAATGCACGCGAGCGCACGGACCGAGTATGAGGCGCACTCGTGTGTTCATACTCGCGAGCAGGCGTTCTTATAAAAAGAAAGGCTATGCGTACTTGCGCAGTTATGCGCGACAAAACACCTCTTAAAACGGACGCGGGGACAATGCTCGAATATCCGTTCCCCAAGCATTCCGCAATCATTTTCCTTTTTGTGAATCATAGACGCGCTCTCCATTTTAAATGCTCACGAGCAATCACGATTCTTGAAATCTTACGTCTTGCATAATGTTAAGATGTATACATAAATGTCTCCTTTCTCCCTCTTCCCGCTCGTTTGTAACAATTTATCGTTCGGAGCGTGTGCGCGATTATATGTAAAATGAGAAAGAAAGAAATCGCTGCGCGCCCTTTCCTTTCTTGCCTCTAAGAAACGCGCTTCAAGGAAAACGCCGTTTGTATTCTTGCCGCGTAACGAACTACGCATCGAGAATTTGTAACGGATTGCTCATGCGCAAGTAATTCATAGTCGCGCGCAGTCTGCGAACCACTACCGAGCATGATTATCATATTCACGAAACGACGAGAATGCGATAAGGATGGTAGAGATGGGTTACCGTTGGATACTTTGACTACCATATGCCTCTATATCTTATCTCTCGTGAACGAAATCAATACTACTGACGATTAATCGGACTCACCAACGATCTTGCTGTTGCTGCTGCTGCTGCTGTTGCTCCCGAAGGAGTGAAGTTTTTTCCAGCCTTTCCAACCTTTTTTCCAAATCATGGCGGCTTTCGTCTTACGTAGAACGCCGATCGGTTCCGGACAGCTCGTTCTTCCCATTCCTCTTCTTAAAGATCCCAAGCCCGATCTGTGAATTGCATTCAAATAAGACTGGAGAAAATAGATTTGCTTGCAAAACTAAGCACCGTTTAAAAACATAGTGTTCTTATAATCTATCTGCGCGAAAGAAGGCGGACGAATACGAAACAATTCTCCAACATACCTGTAACTCGCGGTAGAGCTCCCGCTGAAGCCGCTGTCCATGTCACATCCAACGCGAGAGAGATCGTCAGCGGGGCTAACCGAAGGTAACAGCTCTTCGGTAGAGGTTCCATGAGCTTCCTGCGCCATTTCTTCCTCGTTATTGTCGGCCGCGGTCGGCATCAGCATCGCCTCCACGCTCAAATTGAGTTCCCCGAGTACCCGACGATGCCGCGATTGTACGCGACGCACCTCTTCTGCCACGAGCGACCTTCGCGATCCATGTAACGCGCGATGGCATTGCTTGCTGAAAAATTTATTATATAGTTCGAAGAGAGATCAGCTTGATTCTCACACGATTATTTATATTACACTGCCGCGTACCGTTTTAATATAACATCCATTCCAAAATTACAAACTATATATATATGAATACTTCGCGCTAAATAAATATACAATTAAATTAAATTCACTGATTTAACTGTACACAAGAAGAGACAGATTACGAGCTATCCTCTCGACGACGTACGGAATAATATAGTTATGCACTTAACGAGCGTTCTCAATTTGAACGCGCGCGCGGTTTATCTCGTCTCAATGACTTATGCGCCAGTCGAGGACGCTGGATGAATAATCCACAACTTGTTTTCTTATTGTTCCTAACTCAATCGCTATCTCCGGCATCCGCTTCAAGATACATTGAACCGTGGGGAGTTGGTAAAGTGTTGTTCATTTGCGTCGCGTATTACTCGCTCATGCCCGCGGGCAAATTTATCACGACTATTCGTAAATCGCATAAGCAGCGTATTTTCAACAGAGTTTTAATATAAACGTAATTTAGATTCTCTTCGTCAGTTTCTAATTTCCATAAGCACTGGAGATCGCGAGTGCGGTGTCTGGCGACTTGTCGCAACTTTAAACATTTCTCACAGCTAATAACTCGTTCACGCAGATGATCTTTTAATGGATACTCACCTGATTTCCGATATCTCTTCATAAATATTTTCCTCCGTGCCATAGCAAGTTGTGTAAGTGTGTCTCTTACAGGGATCCGACCTTATCTGCTGCATCTGTTGCTGAGATTGTCGTAGCTGCTGCTGCTGTTCTTGTTGCTGTTGCTGCTGTTGCTGCTGCTGCTGCTGCTGCGACAGCACCTCTGTCGGATAAGTCGCATGGAAACGACCCGAATCAGACTGGTAGTACGCATACGAATAATCCAAAAGATGCTGGCGTGAACTCGTGATGGGTGACACCACCGGCGATACCGGTTCCATTAACGCGTTACACGATCTCTGCGGAAAACATGAAGCGCCGCTATGCATGATAAAAGTAAACTCTTGGACACTAAATAGCGTCAAGCGTCACGATGCTTAAAAGCAGGGTTGAGCGTTTACGCGTAAAATATAATAGTCTACATCTACACGTAAACTATGTTTAACGTGTCATCTATGTAAACTATTAGTAATTTATGGATTATCAGACATCGGAGATTTGCATTTTGTTTGCAATTTCGATTTCTCAATTTGCAATTACTATTTGCAATTACAATTCGATTTCTCGATTTGCAATTACTATTAAATATCTTCATAATTAATACCACAGTTAAATACGTTTATTATTTTATTATTTAATTACTCTTTCTTTGCATTATGCTATCCAACTTATAATAGTTTACATTGTTTATAGTCTACATGAAAAAAATTCGTGTGACATCACGTAAATAACATGTAAATAATCCATGTAATCTTGAAATCTACGGCACAACCCTGCTTAAAAGTGCATTATATGTGAATAAATAAAGATGAATCTTTTCGTGAAAGTCGTTAATCTGACTCATTATGTCGCAATTAAACGCACGAATGTGCAATCGTTAGCGAAATTGACAATTCGCATTTCGAGGTTTACCTGATTGTGAGGCGGTGGATAAGGTGGAGGTGGGGGAAATTCCAGGTTGACTATTCGCGGCGCCGGAATGCCCGACGTCATTCCTGGCCCCCCTAAGGACGAAGCCATGGCACATCGTTCGGGGAACTTTACCTGAACCACCTCGGTTCCTTCCACGCTGCGTGTTCCATCGAGTTTTTTTTCTAGAAATAAGGAAAATAGGTATGTATTTTACATCGCGAGCGTCGCGCTCGTTCGCGATTTGCGCGCCGCGCGACGTGCCCGGGGAGACAATAGGGTCGTTGTTTCCCGGTCCTCGTCGGAGATTACGCGGCGTTATTTAACGCACTTACCGAAACGCGAGGCGTTACGAAATCTGTCTCGCGAAAGCGGACGGCAGGAAGCGGTCCGGCGTTTACATCGCTCGCGACGATCGAAAAATACGGTCGGAAGGAAGCGTGGTGCGCGTGATAAGTACGGCCGGATATCTTCCTCGACAAGGATGCAGGTGTGGGCGCGTTCTACTCCAAATATTAACGCGCCGAGTTTTATTAATCGCGAAGAAAATAATCGGCTGAACAATCATGGGCGCCCTTACAATTTTTTTCAAGGGGGTACAGAGTGTAAAACTTAGGGGTGCTAAACAAGCGTATTTTCAAATATTTTTTAAAGAAATATTTATGTAGATTTTTATTTTTAATTGTATAAATTTCAAACAAAAAATTATCTGGTTGTCAATAAAATCATAAATCATTCTAATGCTCAATTTTTTTACCTTTAGATAAGTTCTCGATAACTTTATTCTGAAGATATCTCTCAGAATTAATGGCTATAATTGGTTATTGCTAACTTTATCTGGAAGATAGAATTTATCTAAGGGTGACGAAATTGGGCCTAAATTGAAAAAATTAAAATCCAGGGGGAGGGGCATATGCCCCTTCTTGCCCTCCTCATGGACGCCCCTGACAACAACACCACTGGGCCTCGTTCATCCACGTCGCGTTAATTTAAAATTTCGCGCAGATAAATTCGCCTGTAAACAAAATTACACGGAGGGTATCTCCGAGAGAACGGCGTTGGACGCTCGATACGAGGCCGATTCTCTCTCGCGAGCCTACAAATAGTCACACGTAGAGGTGCGAAAATATTTACTATCCCGCGTAACGCATATGCTGGACGTTTCATAATATCACGATAAAAATATTGCGAGTGCAAAGAGCCACACACTTGAACATACAGGCCCGTAAAAGTACAAAAAAAAACGTAAGCAATAAGTAAATCGACCAATCGCAATCAAACAGTAAAATAATAACATAAGCAGTAGCAAATCAAAAATGCACGGGGAAAAAAATGATGTATCAACAGCATTAAGTCTAATTGGAAATAATTTTATTAATTCAATAACATTATTAATTAAACAAATACGTATGATTTTATTAAAATTGTTATCGAATTAACAAGATTATTTCCAATTAGACTTAATGCTGTTGATACATCTTTCTTTTCTCTTGTGTCGATTTCCTTACTGCTTACGTCTTACTGCTTACGTTTTTGTATGTGCTACTGACTTAAGTGTTACCGGCCTACGATCAGGTCGCCGGCAGTAAACTTAATCTAAAACAAATTTAAATAATTGTTTAAATTTTTTCCTTCTCAGATTTAGAGGATCTCGCGAGCGAAGCGAAGATGAAACGACGTATTGGAGTGAAACTCGAAATTCCATGTACAGATACAAACGACACACGCACACACAATTGCTTGTGATAACACAAATTGAAGTTAAATTAAAACAATTGTTCAAATTTTTTTCTTTCTGAAATTTAAAATCCAGAAACCAGAAGGATCTCGCGAACGAAGCGAAGATGAAACGACGTATTGGAGTGAAACTCGAAATTCCA
>NJRP01000339.1:72567-113634 GCA_003063835.1 Aphaenogaster floridana
TAAGCTGCATGTAAATTTTGAGGCAAATCGGAGGTGACGACGCTAATATAGAAATTTACCAAAAACTTAATATGATTAATGATTACCCACACGCACGCTCCTGGTGGATCTACAAATGTTTCATTGGTACTGGAAAATACACGGAGAAAATTTTATATTAAAAATTATTATGTATGGCAGTAGCCGTGGACCATTGCTGGAATTATAAAAATTTTTACTATGTTATATTAATAATTATTAAACTCATTAAGTGAAAAACATAGTAAAAATTTTTGTAATTCCAGCAATAGTCCACGGCTACTGCCATACATATATATATAGTAATTTTTAATATAAAATTTTCTCCGTATAGTTCTTAATACCACATATGCGTATACCAAATTTAAATAAAATATCTTAGGAAACACCCTGTGTATATGTATATCTACTAAATGATAACAACGAATAGTCGCGTTCGCTATTCGTTTGGTGTTCATTCGCTGTAGTGTATACCCAACTTTACACATATAGTTCTAGACGATAAGCGAACGCACGAGAAGAAGAATCCAACGACGACGACTCTCTTATCTTCTCGCGACACAGTGTTTTCGTCATATCCAGCGCGAGATTTCTCGTACTCTTGTCTGCGATCGTGATTTCGACAAAACCGCGAGATCCTCATAAAAAAACATCCCGAGGTATGGAAAACTTACGTAGCACCTGGCAACGATGCGCCGTTTACACGAAGCCACCGGAAGAGATACTGCGACCGGTATCGCTGCCCGAAAAGTTGTTAACTGGTCCCGGTCCCAGCAACTGCTCGGATCAAGTTCTCCGTTCTCTTAGGCAACAAGTGCTCGGTCACCTTCATCCGGAGATATGCCAGGTATTTCCGGGGCTATGCGAAATCTCGCGACCTTGAAACTATTGCGTTGCATCATTAATATACAATGTTCTACGCACACAAGCAGATTTAAGTAACATCACGCGCGATAGTCGCCGTGGAGCCAAGCGATAAATTGATATTGCCGGAGTTTCCTTTCGCAGTTAATGGACGACATCAAGGCGGGGCTGCAGTACGCGTTTCAAACTAGGAATAGGCTCACCCTAGCCCTAAGTACGTCCGGTCATGGTGGCATGGAAGCCTGCTTGGATAATTTACTCGAGCCGGACGAGACTGTGCTGATCGCTAAATGCGGCATTTGGGGGCAACGTGCGGCCGACATGGCCAATCGCATTGGCGCAAATGTAAATATACATGTCAAGACAGAGAAAATAGAAGAAAGAGAAAGAGAGGAGCGATATAAGAAGATATTTTACAATTCCCTTCTTTCGGAAAATGCATTTCAGGTAATATTTTTGTCGACGGCTTACGGCGTACCGTTCGATCTGGTCGCTCTGAAAGAGGCTCTCGAAATCCACCGGCCGGCTGTCATGTTTGTGACGCACGCGGAATCGTCGACGGGCATGAAGCAACCTCTGGAAGGCGTCGGCGAGTTGGCTCACAGGTAAATAGGATTGTACTCACGATGGTGACGGGAGCGAACCAAAATTATTATCCAGGTGTTCGTTAATGGCAGATACGGGGCCCTGTTGATCGTCGACACGGTGGCGTCCTTAGGTGGAGAACCGTTCTTCATGGATGCCTGGGAAGTAGACGCAACCTACACCGGCAGCCAGAAGGTCCTCGGTGCACCTCCAGGACTGACGCCGGTCTCCTTTAGCCCACGCGCGGAGTACGTATGCCGCCGATCGATCCCAACCGCTGGAGAACGGGTTTCTCTGCGGTAACCGACGGCTATAACCCGTTGAGAAACCCGCGGGATTAAGAATGTGTAGAATATCAATCGAATTCATGAGTCATTCCTTCGCGGTCACCTATTCGGTTCCTGCAATCGGTGAATCATATATACATTCGTCGGAGGGCTTCACGAATTCTTGACATTTCTTTCTAATCTGCCCGGAAATAATTCCAGTGTCCTTTCTTAAGCCTATTCTACAATAGCGTAAGCGTAGTTGTAAGTGTCGTAAGGCGCGGTTGTAAAGTGGCACTTCCGGTTGTAAAGCGTGATGTGGAAAATAGTTGAACTTCATCTTTCCGACTACGCCAGATGTAAAACGTAAGAGCCAACCAATCAAAGTGCTGTAATTCACGTGACCACGCCGCCATCATTCTTGTTGTCGAAATACACGTGAAAACCAAGTGAAAACAACTTTCAAGATCTCAAGTTGGAAATTATAAAGCATACAATAAATTTACGAATTCGCAATGTAGCAGTAATAGTAGCAACATCACTTTCTGTCTATCTTGATGAATAAGGGCGAGTTTTTTTAATTCATCGATTGATCAATCGCATTATGCGCTAATGCAGCTTTTACAGAGCAAAGTTGTCTTTGCGCATAATGCGATTGATCAATCGATGAATTAAAAAACTCGCCCTAACTCACTACATCGTCCATATTCGAAACACAAAACTGTACTCTGATTGGTTGCTGTAATCAAAGTTACGACGTATCTTTACTCTATTGTAGATTGATTCGTTGTACAACATCCACGATTATTACTACTCCTACAACCCTACAACTACGCTTACTACAACCCTACAACTACGCTTTAGTAGAATAGGCTTTATGATACCACGCGCCAATTGTAGGAAGAAGATATTCCAAAGGACGAAGCGATCCGCTTACTATTGGGACATGAGGCTCCTCGGCAGTTATTGGAATTGTTTCGAAGACGGGTCGCGGCGTATGTATCATCACACAATTAGCGCCACGTTGGTGTACGGCTTGAGGACAGCTCTGGTACAACTCGCGGAGGAAGGTCTTCTCGCTTCCTGGGCGAAGCACGCGGCAGCGGCCGCCAGATTTAGGGAGGGCCTTCAAAATCTCGGGCTGCAATGTTATGTCGAGGATCCACGGTACCAGTTGTCGACCGTTATCTCGATAAAACTCTCACCCGGCGTTTTTGACGGCGATATCTTAGTCGCGCAAACTATGAAAAAGTGAGATCATTCCTCTCCTATTTTTTCAGTTATCGCATTTTTGCCGCGCGAATTCTCGGAATACGATCTTTCCCTTTTTTTTTTCAGGTACAAAATTGAGATCAGCGGTGGTCTAGGACCAACGGTTGGTAAAATTTTGCGTGTCGGGCTGATGGGGATCAACGCGCAGACTGATATCGTCGATCGCGTACTTGCCGCCCTCCGCGATGGATTACAATACGCAAAAGCAAAAATATGAGATCGCCAACGTGAACTCATCATTTGTTGAGGATTGTAAGGCGGTCCTACTTATTTAACAGCAATAGTAACAATAATAATAATAATCGGCATTTAATTAATAAATCGTTTTGGCACAGTACAGAATAGCATCGATCTCCATTCTCTACAAAACTATCGAAGTGTGCGTCATGCGTCTCTCAGCAACCTACCTCGTCGCAGAAATACAAAAGATTTATTTAATTAAAATTATCGCGTTGTATAAAAAAAAATAGTAGTTCCGGTCGCCGTCCGCGTGTCGCGCGGGTTACACGAGGAAGAGTGAATTGTTACATCTTGGGGAGCGTGTCGAACGGACGTTGTACTCGGAGACGCACGCGCTTGTGCAAAATATACAAATTCGTTTCCTCCGCGGCGACAATTTCACGTTACGTATATCGCATTGCTGCGCCGATGACGTCACATCTTGAATTAACCGCGCTCCGTATTTCAGCGCAACAATTGGCACGGTTTCGCGCAAAACGAATCCCGGTGCGATTTGAGAATGTCCGCTCCTTGCCTTCTCCTTTCCCCCAGCGCTTCACGCCGAGCAACGGCAACCCTCCCACGCGACGTAACGCCACGTATACGCTGTTGTTTACTCCCTCTCGCCAGCTAAGTCTCGTCCACAAGTTTTAGTAAAAAAATAAAGACCGAGCTCCCCCTACATATCTCCCATACAACATAAAACATTGTAGCAACATTTCGGCAATATTGTTATGTTACTGCAATGTTGCTGCAATTTCTGTGCTGTATGGGCTCTGTCCTCAGCGTAGACGTAAGCGTTACGGAGATCGCGTCGATTAGCCGCGTTTAAATTAAAACAGCGTGTATACATGAAGCATGTCGGTATAAGAGCATGCCGCTTACCCAATAATTAATGTTAACTCGTTTAATATCAAGACCGATAGCTCTCGCGCATGTGAGGGGGATGACTTTAAATAATCGTGACAATAGCAGGTCCATAGTAAACATAGTATGGGCGGGGAGGAGGAAAAGGAATTCAGGGTTGCGCTAAAAATTACGATCGTAACGTATAAATAATTAATAATAATTACCAGTGTATAATGCTGACGCGCGCCGCCAGAACAAGAGCAATTCCAGGCCGCCCGACTGTACGCGCTTATTTACAAAACGTTCGTGTACGCGGCCACAGGCGACGTCTACGTCAGCTGACTACGTATGTATTCGTACCGTCGAGTATAAGGCACCTACGGTAAACGGTGAATCAACGCCTTCGCGCGAGATGCGCACGAACGTCGAATAACATTTCATCATGACATCGAAATAGCGAGCGGAGCCTGCGTAAGCGACCGCGTCGCGGTCGTAACAATTGAGCCTAAATCGAACGCGACTGATGTCCTCTAGCTTGCTTAGATGCCTAAGACCCGGTTGCACCAACGTTTGGCTTTAAGCTAAACTTAAAACTTGAAATTTGTCGTACCAAAGCAAAAGCGACACTTAAAGTGCTTTAATTTGCGCTAATTTTAACAAGATAATCGCAAATTAAAGCACTTTAAGGCCGGTATTCATAGTCCGTTCTTATTTTAAGACCGTCTTAAGTAATATCTTAAGGTGCTAATACAGCTCTGTGATTGGCTTATGACATCTTAAGACTGTACTTAAAATGGTCTTAAATATAAGATTCAACTATGAATACCGGCCTAAGTGTCGTTTTTGCTTTAGTACGACAAATTTAAAGTTTTAAGTCTCGCTTAAAGTCAAAATAACATTGGTGTAACCGGGCCTAAGTTCTCTCGAACCGCGGCAGCGGTTTTCCTACGGCTTTTCTCGTCGGCTAACGGTCGGTAAATTTAGATTATATCGCTCCGAAAACGATACTTCGTTCACAGCGCCAAGGGTAACTTCGACCAAACTCCGATTAACTTTCTCGATGAATAACTACTCAAGTAATGCTACTATTTTGTTAACATCTTTCTTTTCCTTGGAGTAGTTCCTGGGTTCAATTAAGAAAACGGACCCAATCCGGCCAAATCAAATGAGCGAGAGAGATACAAAAGTCGGTTAGTTTCTACAGAAACTTTTAAAAACTTTTCCATAACCGAAATAGTCGCACGCATACAACGTTCACGGGTGGATTTTTTATTTTTATTAGCATAAATAGAATTATTAATTTTTCTTGACATTTCGTAAAAGGAAAGATTAGAAATTAGAGACAACGAATTATATAGCTAGACATGCTGCAAATTCTGCTGATTGGTTCGATTAAGTTGATTGGAGTTTGGGATCGAAATCGCCCTATCGTTGCGCTAATTCGCGTCGGGAGTATCTTACTATTCAGTTTCGCCTTGGCGCTTTCCAAAACTTAAATAATAACTAAAATATCGTTACACAAAGGATTAAATAAGTATATGGCAAATCATTCGTACCGGCCCCGTTAAAACTGACGTTTAGAAAAATTCAGGAAGTTTATTACAGATGACTCCAATTATTAATGAAAAATTTGGAATTCGCCAGGAAAATTACAGTTGGAAAAACTTTCTAGAATACAAGATCTGCATTGATCGACGCATATTACATATGTTACATTTTCTGCGTCTTGAATGTCGTGTCGGCTTAATCAGCAGCTGCGAAAGAGACGTGCAAATTGATCGTAGGGTCCGGTACGATCCGATTTAAAAGGATTATTCCTAATAATAAATACAGCTTAAATATTACGTACAGTGAGTGTTATCGCATTAACAAATATTACCGCGCGTGTTCGTCGTGGAGCAACGGCGCTTCTCGCCGCATTTCTCGCCGAACGGTTTCATACAAGTATGCAATGTACAACATAAATATACCTTTACATTAGAGCGATAATTTCGGCTTGCCACACAACAATCGCGAGATAAGGGGCGATAAAACCCTAACAGCACATAATATTCCGTACATCTATAGAATGTACTAAGAATATACTTAATATACTGAGAACATCCCTATAATATCCTCTACATTACCCATACAGCACAGAACATTGCAGCAACATTTCGGCAATATTGCAATGTTGCTGCAATTTTCTGTGCTGTATGGGTTGCGATATCCTCCGAACATTCTCAGAATCTACGTGTGCTGTTAGGGAAGTGACGCAGCTGCGCATCGATTACCAATTATAAGACGATAATTATAAGCGGATAGCAGTAGTAATACTATTAATAATAGAAATGATAGTAGTAATAGTAATAAAATAGTAGTAAGTTTGAGTTATTAGTAAGTATTAGCAATCGCGTAATAACTGATGCCGCCGTCGGAGGTTTTTCAGTCTTCTTTGGTTGCTGGGTAACTCGAAGAGGTTAGTGGGTACAGCAGGGCACTGTAATACCGCCGCGACTAAAAACTCGTCTCTTTCCGAGTTTTCAACCCCCCCGCCCTCCGTACTCGCGTTCGGCCGTAACGTCTACCATGGCTGTCGCACTTGGCGAAGAGAAGAGCGCTCGATTTACGTTCCTCTTTCCTCTCTTGCTTCTTTTTTTTCCTTAATCCGTTGATGGGGATCAATTGATTAATAAGCGTCTGGCTGCGGGCGCTGGAGGCTCTGGAGCGAACGACCGAGCGAATGGTCTCGTCGCGGACAAGAATAGCAATATCCGATCGTGTTGTCCGTACCCGCGTCCACGTCCTTCCTCTTATTACACTAAGCTGCTTCTCGCTTCTCTACTTCCTGCATGCGCGCGCGCGCGCGTTCGCCGGCTTCCTCACCGCCGCCGACGACAATGACGAACTTTGAGCAACGAGCGCGCATCCGTCATCATTTGATTAATTACCCCCTTGTCTCGAGTACCGCTACTGAAAATTGAAGTGACAAAGTTCGCGCGCGCCGTTTTTCGCTCGTCAACGGAACGCGGGTTGAATCCCGCCCGCGGATCTCCGTCGTTCTCCGTCGTTTTTGCACAATTTGTTTACTCTTCTCCTCTTCTCCCCTTTCTTCCCTTCCGTAGGTCGGCTCGCCTCGGATGAACGCCTATGAGTCCAGCTCCCGTGGATTTTAATGCGCGCGCGTACAGCACCGTGCGGTTTGTGATTTTCTTTCTTTCTTTGAATTCCCCACTTGAATTTCCGTTCCACAATAGGTGAGTCAGAGTACCACAGATTTATACGATCCAAAGATCAAGTATACAGCCTCTCGGGGAAATTGTGATTTCGTTTCCGTCTCAAGGGCTCTCAGGCCGTACGATACACGAAGAGAAAGAGAGAGAGAGAGAGCGATCGCGCGGACGGTATATGGCCGCGACTGGTTCCGTCATCATCCGACGATGACTACGGTGCACGCGGCGCAGCTTCCTCGTGGACCGGGGCAGGCTTGTCTCCGGGATAACCGGGCTCAGCTCAGTTCGCGCGGCGTCACGGAGTGCCGCCGCGCCGGATGATGGTTGTTGCGGTGATGACGCTTCGCGCGGTGCTCGCACTGCGCTGTGCAGCAGTCGTCGACGTCCGCCACGTACTCGCCGCGCTTCATCTGATGCGCGATCGAGTTACAGAGCGACCGTGGACAGCGCTTCCTGTCGCACCTGACCTCGCCATTCTGAAAGAGAAGCAGAGGGAGCGGCCCCATTACGATCACCATTTACGCGTTTGTCGCGCGAAATCCTGGCGTGGAATGACGGCCACGACGGTGCGGCGCGGTGCGAAAATGGATCAGCGATTCGCTTCGCGTCGTTCTTCTTTAATCCCACCTCCTATGATATAACATAGGATGATACATATTCATCCGTATATTCTTTATATACAGGGTGATTCAGGAGGAGTTACCGCTACTTACGAAACTCATTTGTGAAGACATTTTGAGCAAAAAATGTCATATAAACCCGGATTCTATTTTAACCCTTTGAAGCATGGTGGGATCCCACAATCCTACCTTTTTTCTTCATTTTTAATTATTTAACTATATGTTTTTGATCTTTTCATCCGGATTTTTTGTACTTTTAAGATCTATAAGATGTTATAACAAACATATAAAAAATGTGAAGAATCAAATTTTGTTAGTTGTAACAATTCTATAAATAAACAAATTGTGAAAAATTATACATTTTTCAGAAAAAAATGTATTTTACAGTGATCTATAAGTAATATCCGTCATAAAACTTGTATACTTTACGTTTTTTAGTCGCTGATTACGAATCTGAGGTCGAAATTCAAAAATTCAAAATGGCGGATCTAAAATGACGGGCCTGAATTGCGAAAATTTAACCGATTTGCGTGAAATTGGATCTGCCATTTTGAATTTTTGAATTTCGACCTCAGATTCGTAATCGGCAACCCAAAAAACCTATAAGCACATAGATTGCCTGTAAATTAACAATAAAGAAAAATGTGTGCTTCAAAGGGTTAATATTTACAGAGTTACTAATTTGAAGGTTGATTGTAAAAGATCTCTTTCTTTAATTTGAGGAGTAAAAAAAATTCGAAATAAATTATTGCATTTTGATGCAAAATTGAACTGTAGAGAATCAAGTCGATAGAATTGGTATGATTAATAATAATTATTCTGATAAGTGAGTAAGAATAATGTAATTTTGTAGTTAAAACTTAATAAAAATTTTTGTACAAAGTAATTAAGGAGTTCACAACACATCTTCAAAATACTAGCCAATTAAAGAAAGGATTATTTCTGAAAAGTTCATTCTATATTTCTATAATTTTCTTTTACTCCCCAAACTAAAGAAAGAGGTCTTTTACACAAACAACCTTCAAATTAGTGTAACTCTGTAAATATTGAGAATAGGACCCGAGTTTATATGACATTTTCTGCTCAAAATGTCTTCAGAAATGAGCTCCGTAAGTGGCGGTAACTCCTCCTGAATCACCCTATATATTGTATCACTAACTGCACATTAAAATCGGATGAATATTAAGAAAAATAGGAACGTGTGAAAACGGCCCTTAACATAAGTGGATTATATTTATCGAATATTTTATAATTTTCTTTTTAGTAACGTATTTCTGTTTCGTGTTCTCTTTTTCTCGAAGGATGTACGTAGCGTAATTAAAAAGAAGAAATATACATATATATATACGTAGCGAGACGATGTTTATTCATCAACGAAAAAGACCGAACGCGAGTAATAAAAGCGAAACGCGAGAAGAACCGGTGCAACGAGCTCTGTTGGAATACAAAATCCGTTTCTCACGATCGGGACGATTATTTTTCGCTCCGTCCCGTGACGTCGCGACGCGACGCGACGCGACGCAAGCCAGCCGAGGCCGCGGCGTTCCATTTTCATCTGTAATGGATGGACCCTATAATGGTCGGGCCAGACGAGCGAGTCCGGTTAAAGGTTTTCTCCTTAAAGATCTCTCGGCGTGTCCGTGTCTGGATATCGCAACGAGGCGACCGCGCGACGACCGTCTAACGAACGAATTGAGCGTAACGAACAAAAGTAAAGCGAGTTCTAGGACTTCTCTCTGCTTGGCAACAAGACGCGACCGCAAGACTTGCCCCGCGTCTCGTCGGTTCGATTAAGACGATTAGGCACGCCTGATAAAGAGAGACCGCAAGAATAGTGTTTCACTCGCAAATCCAGCCTCTCGTTTTGGAACGATCCGCGACCAAAGTTCGAGAATAGCGGTGGATAAGCCCCGATCTACAATAAATGCTACATTCATTGTAGCAAGTCTTTAACCTTGCTCTAAGCTAAGTAATTTCCGGCAAAAAACGTACTGCAAACCACGCTGCCTCAAGTCATAACTCCTAAGCTTCAAGAGTTAATCAGATCCCAACTATAAAGTTTAGAGCTTGAGACAAGAAACATTTTCTACTGAAAATTACTTAGCTTAGAGCAAAAGGCTAAAGACTTACTACATCTATTATAGATCGGGGTTAACGCGTTCGATCAAAGGTTTCGGCGACCGAGATTTCTCACCTTGCAACGGCACTTGACGCACTTCATCTCGCCGTGCGAGTGCAACCGGGGATGCCACTCCATGCCGTTCTCATAGGGCCCGCCGAGGGGGTACTTGCAGCCACCGGAGGAGAGTATCTCCTCCGTGGTGCGCCGCGTCGAAGGTAAGGCCTGATCCCTCGGTAGGCGTATGGCGTCGCTCGTCGCGATGGTGGATACGTTGCTACGGGGCGTCGTTGCCGGGCACAGCCTGCAGCAGGCCTTCTTGTCCGGCCTGAAGGCGATCTTCTCGTCGCACTCGAGCGGCGGACACTGCATCCGTGGGCATTTCACCTCCAGCTTGACAGCCTGCGAGACAAATGGATTCCCGATGTAAATTGCGGAGGTGACCTCTCGTACCTGGCCGCGCCCTGTGCGTAACGCACGCGTTTGCTTTGTTGTGTCGCATTTCATAATTTATTATAGGAAAAGATGGTATTATGGCCCTTGTAGGTACAATGGCCCCTCTTAATATCCACTATTAGATGGCGAATCTCTTAATATCTCCACTATTAGATGGCGAATCCTAGTGATTACTTATGGAGTCATTTGTTTAGTAGCCCGCCATTACGCAGTGGCGCTAATATACCAATATAGTCCAAGAGCTGGCTACGTATTTTTTAACGTCATTTCAGTAAGAAAATTTCCAACCTCAAATGATTCTAGCAGTGTTGCAAATTAAGAAAGTGCAAGTCTAGCTGTTGGCTGCTGGTGCGTTTAACGAGGGCGTACGCCCTTAGCTGTAAAATATCGAGGGTAAGCATAGCACTTCATAGCAGTATGGATGAAAATTTGTTTGCTTGTACTATATGATGTGGTAAAGTACTTGCAACTATTGCCAGACCTGTAGGTGGGGTTTAAAGTATTGCCAGATCAGGGCTGCTGGCCATTTACAGTACATTACATAAATACTGAAATTTTCGGCGACGTCTGGCATGGTGTAAAACCCGAGATTTTTGTCTGTCATTTCATATACAGATTATTTAACACGTATACAATAAACAAAAAAAATTTCAACTTTACTGAAATGACGTAAATATTATTAAGGGGATCCATATATTGACGAGAATTACCGATATTCCGTTTCAAGGGACTTTCTTTTTTAATTGGCTTTATAGATCGCAAAATCCTTTTACAGAATTAAAGTATACACACTAAAATGAACAGTGGGAACTATCATTTTGTGTTAAAACTGAACAAAAAAAGTTAAACTATTTAATATTTTATACTATATGCAAGAGCGTTTAGTCGGTTCGTGTGAAACATTTACTTACATGAAAAGTTCTGTATGTTATATGTACAAAATGAACACTTTCCACTGTTCAGAATAAGTGCAGAAACAACAATCAATTGTTGAAATTCAGATTGATAGCCTAGAAAAAAAAACCGTTTATTTGAATAGCTTCTTGCGAATGTGTGCGTGCAATATTGATGTAGTAGTATGTAGTGATGTATCGGTCGGTAAAGTCGGCTCTCGCGTCGTAGTTCGGTCTTCACCAGGATTGGGCACGTATTATACGTGAGCATTATACATTTTATTATACATGGTATTATACATGGTATTATAAAGTATTATACAGTAATAAACATAACCATGTATAAAGTATTATACATGGTATAATACCATGCATTACACATGGTATTATACATGGTATTATACAGTTTTATACAGTATAATACATCACTTAGCCCAACCCTGGTCTTCACTATAAGATCCCTTTAAGCAGTTATACCCTGATCTGGCAATACTTTAGACCCCATCTACAGGTCTGGCAATACTTGCAAGTACTTAACAATATCATATAGTACAACCAAACAAATTTTCATCCATACTGCTATGACGTTTACCCTCGATATTTTACAGCTAAAGGCGTACGCCCCCGCTAAACGCACCAGCAGCCAACAGCCAGACTTGCGCTTTCTTAATTTGCAACACTGCTGGAATCGTTTGAAATTGGAAATTTCCTTACTGAAATGACGTAGGCATTTTCATAGCCAGCTCTCGGTCTAATACGCAATGGTTGGCATTTGTTATAACACGTTTTTATTTTCGAGCATTTCGAAATGTTTTCAAGGTACATTTTAGCACTTAATTATATATACTTCCTCATTTTTCTTAAAGAGTGAGAACAAGATAGGCCCCATTTTTTTCGCATTCGATTTTGGTCACAAAGTAGCAGGTACCAAACGGCTCCAAAAATTACTGATTACCACTGCGTGATCAAGAAAGCCACAAGAATGGAGCTACCTTTCCGAACAAAAAGACATTTTTTCTGTCAATGACATGTTCTACAGTCTAACCAATAGGTTCGGTCAAAAGAATTCATAACGCCATTTTTCGGCACTGGAACCTTTGGAGCCCGATATCTCTGGAACGTTAAATAGGTACACTCTGAGACTGACATATCTGCAATCAGCTTGACGAGACGTTTGGTACCTACTTTGTGACCAAAATCGAATGCGAAAAAAATGGGGCCATTTGCCTATGGACACTTGTTCTCACTCTTTGGGTGTATTATCATACATATATATATATATATGTACACTTGAATATTTTGTTCGTTATTTAACTTTTTATTTGACTATATACATTTCGAGTTATGCAAAGTTAAACAATAGCATGGCATTTTGCTAATATGGCCCCTTAAGTGTGCTAGCCTAATATGGTCTCTTTTTCGATGTAAAAAAGCAAAATTCAAATATAATTCAAATTAAATTTAAAAGCCTATTTGTTTTATAGAAACTGTCTTGACAATTTATATCTGACAAGTAAGTCAGAATCTACATTAAAAATACATGGTTATATTCATTAAAACACTGTATTTTTTAAAACAAAACTAATTTTTAAAATGAATTTTTATAGGGGGGGAGACATTACCACTCCTGTTACTCTTCGACCTATTAAGCAGTGTCGCCACATTTTTATAAATAACGTCCTAAATAATAAATATTCCATAACTTTAAGTTTAGAATCGATTGAACAACACTTTGACAAATGTATAATCGTTAAGTTTCCAATTTAAAATATTAATTATTAACAAATTATTGTACAAAATGTAAATGGGGGACCATAATACCACCTTCTTCTATACTGGAGTCTCTCTTGGCAATTTAGGAATTTCGTTCTGTCACGCTTTAAAGGCGTATTAAGGGTGCTCGTTGAATGAAGACTGTTCGTCGTCTAACAATTTGTGTAAAAGATGTCTTTATCGTTTTCCGAATATATAACGCGAGGTATATATTTTTACGAGTGACTTTTGCACGGTGTCAATTGGCTAGGAAACGATTGTCGAGTATTAAATAAACTGCAATCGTTTAGAAAATCTTGTCGCTGAATCATTCAATTAAGCTCATTACTAACTGCCAGACCGCAGCCGCATTCTTCGGACGTGGTGTGGCGCGCTCAGGTTTTTCCGCGCTGCAAGCTCGCACCGAGATAATCACCGCGGAATACTGGCAATTACTTTGACGCGATTTGCGCCGAAGCGTAATTATAACGCATTGAGAAAATATACGACGAATAGAAAAATATCTTGTATCTTATGCTTCTCTCGCTTCAAAAAAACTGGTGCGGAAAAGAAGAAATGTACCGAATGTCTCGAAATCTCACGAATATTTGTCACTATCTATCCGACTATCTATCCGTTGTAATAAAAACAAAAAGCGGAGTAAAAACTTACATCGCAAGTACAAACTGCACAAGCGTCGAATCCTGCTGGTGGTAGATACGGATGCCAGGATGATCCCGCGAGGTGATAATGTCCGGCCAACGTGCAACCTTTCGTGGCATTGTTCTTGGTCGTAGCGTTAGTTTCGGCAATCGGGTCTGAATATTATTAACGAAACATTAAACGTCGACAATGTCTGCGACACTGTATTTAGGCGTAACCTTATTAAGCAGCTTTTTAATACAATTTGTCATTTTAGGCATTACTTAACTTGTACTTTTTCGCAATAAACTTTTATTTTACATAAATTTATACATTTTATTCCATTCTGTTTTTCACTTACGTAGATATTCTTGTTTCGTATAGAAGAATTTATTTTCTGTTTCAATAAATAAATAAATAAATCCCTTTACCTGCGCATATCGGACAGCAATGACCAGTCGGCGGTTGCTTGAGTTGCTTTCCCAAACCACAAGAGATTGTCGGACAGGGTACCATGTCGCATTGCGCCAAGCCGCGATAGCAATGACACATTGAGCAGGGGTCCGAGCTCGAAGTCCATTGCGTGCCCTCCTCGTAGAATCTGGTCTCGTGGAAGCACGCCCCGGTCTCGATATCCGATCTGGGTGGCTGCAGATTGTACGCTACCACAGAGGCAACGTCGTTGTCGGCGTAGTGCGGCAGACAGCTGAACGGCGCCCTGGCCTTGAAGGGGGCTTTCAGGATGTGGGTGACTTGCTTGTCCGTCACCTCGAGGAAACCGATGCCCGACTCGATCCTGTAGAGCTCTATGGGCGACAGTCCGGTGACCGAACCTTCCAAAGAGTATCCCGTGAATTCTTCGAGAAGCCTCCTAGCGACGGGAGCTCCCTGTGCCAGCATCGGCATCGTTTCCAAATACAAACGGAACGTCCGCGGTTCCTGGGAGGAAGGCGGGAAACCGGCGAGCTCCAGCTCGTAATGCAGGGAACAGTCCAGATCCACCGCGGTCCATATCAGGCCGACCGGTCCGGGATGTGTTGGCTCCTTGGTCAATCTTCGCAGCAGCACGGGCGCGGCCGTGTCTCTGGCGTCCGCCACGGGTCTCTCCAAAAGTCGGCCGCGCAACATAGAACCGACGTGACTGGCAGCGACTACGGAGAGCTCCTCGTTGAAAAGCGGCTGCAGTAGTCTCGGTCCGGGCCGATCCAAGGAACCGTTCGCGAGGCCGCCGACCAACGAGGGTGTCAGATCCTCGAGTTCGATTCTCCGTTTTCCCCCCTCGTCTACCAGTGTCACCAGAGGACTCTCCTCCTCAAGTCCTATCAGTTGTACTCCGTAGCGTAGCGCACCAATACGGTCCAGAAAAGCCCAAGCCAATCCGGACGCTACGGACGGTGTCTCCGACAGCAGCAATGTCTGATACATGTCGCAGGTCGCGCGCGGGCCAACTGTGCCGATCAGTCGAACAGCCTGCGGATCCTTGCGGGACATTATACTGATCGACAGCTTGCCCCGAGCCAAGAGACGAAGATCAGTCCCGGAGATCGCGCTGCGAACCTCGCCGTAATTCAGCTCGTTTGACGGCTTCCTCACTATCATCTCCTCGCGGAGGACCACGTAATCTTTCTCGTGATGTTCCAGTTGAACGATCAGCGGAACATCGGCCACGTCATTCGGCAGAAAGAGGCCGTTGAAGACGAGGGACACGTGGATCGACGGCGCCGAGGCGGACGAAGCGGACACGATCGCCGTCGCGCCCGCACCGGACATCAACGACCGGTCGACGCCCATCGCCGGTTCCAAGAGCGAGGAGAACTGTTCGGTCGACAATGCGCGGTAACGCGACAGCTGGCCGGTTAAACTCGAGGAGGGTTCCCAGAGGAAGGACACGTGCAGCCGTTCCTCACGCAGCAGCTTGCGATAGTCGCGCGGCACGCGTCTCCACACGCCGCAGAGCTTGCCGGTGGCATTCTGATAAGCGCCACCGACCGGATCGATCACCTGCTCCTCAAGGATGCTGCCGGACCCGTCGACGAACTGTATGCTGCGTGGCCGGGGCGTCGACGCGGACAGATAGAACGAGTAGTAGATATTCTTGCGATGGAACGTAAAGCGTCCGGTCGCCAGATAGTTGTACGCGCTGTTGTAAACCGACGTCGGACTCGGTTCGTCGCGACGCAGGGACTGCGACGTTCTGCCCGTTAACAGAGTGCCGAAATCTGTAACCAGCGAGGATCGTTCAAGCCGAGAAGAAAGCCGCAACATTTCGCAAACATCCATGAGAGTGGACGGATGAACAGCTAACGTTATTTCATTAGAGTCCGAATCTTTGGCCGGTATTCATACACAGAAAAAAAATGATGTTGTATCAACAGCATTAAGTCTAATTGGAAATAATCTTGTTAATTCAATAACAATTTTAATAAAATAAAATCATACGTATTTGTTTCATTAATAATTTTATTGAATTAACAAAATTATTTCCAATTAGACTTAATGCTGTTGATACATTATTTTTTTTCCATGTAGTCCGTTCTTATATTTAAGACCGTCTTAAGTACAATCTTAAGATGTCACAAACCAATCACAAAGCCGTATTAGCGTCTTAAGATGTTACTTAAGACGGTCTTGAAATAAGAACGGACTATGAATACCGGCCTTTGAGTCCCCGATGTCGTTTTTGAGCAAATGGAAATGATTTCAAGATCAAACCTATACAGACATATGTACGCGTACTTATACGTCGAACTTTAAGAAATATTTTTAAATATCTTACGTTTCAGGCTTCGCTCCTCTTCTTCCGAAGTCAATTGCGCCGGCAGATCCTGCACTATGTCTGTGTCTGCAACAAAAGATTTATTCCGTCGTAAACGCGGACGCGGGTATTTGACCGCTCGATTGTACAATCTTCCCGGTCATTCAACGCACAGTAACTTACATTCGCGAAAAAGATCAATTATGAAACTCCTAATAAGTATTAACAGTTTTCTCGGTCAATTTTCGCGATCTACAATACATTTTTTTCTTATTCAAAACTGGATGGATTTTATGTTAAAAATAATTCATAAAATATGATAATTAGAATGATAACGAAACAGTATCAATCTTCCCGGTCATTCAACGCGCAGTAACTTACATTCGCGAAAAAGATTAATTATGAAACTCCTAATAAGTATTAAAAGTTCTCTCGGCCAATTTTCGCGATCTACATTTTTTTCTTATTCAAAACTGGATGGATTTTATGTTAAGAATAATTCACAAAATATGATAATTAGAATGATAACGAAAAAGTACCAATCTTCCCGGTCATTCAACGCGCAGTAACTTACGTTCGCGAAAAAGATCAATTATGAAACTCCCAATAAGTATTAAAAGTTTTCTCGGCCAATTTTCGCGATCTACATTTTCTCTTATTCAAAACTGGATGTATTTTATGTTAAGAATAATTCACAAAATATGATAATTAGAACGATAACGAAAGGGTATTCTTGAGAGAGGGCACGTAAATTATACTATACGTCGGAATTAACGCCACATAACTCACGTGCGATATAAAGCCAAATGTATATTCTATACGCCAGGACTCTCGGGAGGATAAAACTCCTCGCGCAGGAGAATGGCGAGTCCTTTGCACTTTGTATCGGACGCGTATACCGGCGGTCTCCTCTCTCTCTCTCTCTCTCTCTCTCTCTTTCTCTCACCCTCCCCTATCCTCCGTCCCCCGAGCGTCGCTCCTTCGAGACGGGCGTAAAAATAAAAATAACCGGTCGATCGTCGATCGTCGATCCCCATTGAGCCGATTCAGCGGCCGGTGGTGGCATGTGCACCGACCATAAAGTATGCCCGCGCGCGGTAGGAAAAGAGTCGGCTGGCGCCAACCGCCGCTACTTTGAATGCTACTTTTATGGCGCATGCCGCGCCGGTTCAGCGCCACGGAGACGTTAATTGCCGCGCGCAAAACGTACA
Organism: Aphaenogaster floridana; assembly: GCA_003063835.1. Taxonomy (NCBI): domain Eukaryota; kingdom Metazoa; phylum Arthropoda; class Insecta; order Hymenoptera; family Formicidae; genus Aphaenogaster; species Aphaenogaster floridana. The sequence goes on from NJRP01000339.1 coordinate 90,301, forward strand.
GCACGCCTCGCCCGACGGCCGACCAGTTGCTAACTAAACCGTTTCCGCCTACCTAATCGGATCTATGGCGACCGATGGCACCGGTCTGTCGCGCCATTAATATCGGCGAGAGACGGATATGAGCGATAATGCGGTTAATTATGCATATTAATTGGACCCACCTACAGCGTTTTTTGCAGCCCCTTTCCGTTTTCGTCTCGCGAATAGATCCGCTATGTCGGGGCTCGTTTCCCCGGTTCCCCCTATCCCGAAGACTTCTCGTCTCCCATCCGCGACGGAGTCCCGCTTCGAGCCCGGCTCCGAAGCTCGCCGGCACCAAATCGTCTCGCGACCTTTGCGACAATGGCGACAATGAATTCGCGAGTCCACGACGTTGCGTTTCGCAATCGCGACTAGAAAGGACAACGCGTCATCTAACAAATATGTCGGCGGCTTATAGTCACCGAAAGTTGCCACCTTAGGCACGGCACCGTTTCGGATCGAAGGACGACCGTTACTCAGGATTAAGAATCGCCGAGGAGAGAGATATAAATGTCGCGAACTTCGGACGAACGGCAGAACGGAGGTCGCGAATAGTCTCGCTCGTAAAGTCGTATTCTTGCGATAGACTGGAATTCTTTTCCTCCTGGGTCGCGCGTCACGGTCGACACGAGGATCGACGCGAAACGAATGAGAATCGATGCGACGATCCAATCGACGGGCTCAAGGGTCGCAGTTATGTTTCCTTGTGGAACGTAAAAGGCAGGCGCTGCTAATTGCGGCCAGTTTCACCTTTCATCAGCAGGGGGCAACGAGCCGCTATCAGACGGCGGCGACAGCCACGACGACGGCACGACGGCGATGATTATTATGACGACCGTAGGCGAGCCGTGCAGAAAATAAACTTGATGCGCGTGATATTGATGCGCGAACGTTCTATGAGAATAAATGACCGGCGCGGGAGCGTGGTGCGATTATCAAAAATGATTCGCTCTGTCGTCGCCATCGTCGTCGCCGCCGTCGTCGTCGCTGATCCCCTCGCGGCACGGACGGCGGAATTGCGGCGACAACGAGCGCTTTATCAAAAGTGTCATATTAACCTAATTGATAATATGCGCGCCTCTCCCGTTGCATCGCCAATAGCCGCGCGATAAGCGACCGTAAAAATTTAACGAAACGACGACCCCGTCTCGTGTTTACGGGCGCACGGAACCAAACCAAAAGGAACGATCGGACGAACTTGTACAAATACAGGCGCGAGATAAAATAAAATGAGATAGAGCGGAAAAAAAAAAAAGGTTTCGTGCGCTCGTCCCCGCTCGCGTCGCCGTCTCCGCCGAACGGATCCTCGCTCTTCCACTACCGCGATCTCTCTTCCGCCCGTCCCCGTCCGCCCATCTATTCTTATTCCCATCGCGCGCGTTATGCCCGATCATTACGTATGCTAATATTTACATTTAGATTGCACGGCTTAATCGAAGTGACGCCATGCGGTAATATAGCCGGCGCCATGGCGCTAAACCGTGGCGTCCGTCCCCGTCCCCGTCCCCTCTCGCTCCGCACCTCTTCCACCGATTACGAACTCGAGTTCACTCTCGAGAGAGAATGCGATCGGCCAATCTTCCCCACGCTAATCTCTCCTCCTTTCTCTCCTCTCCTTCACATCCGTCCCTTTTTTTCCTCTTCACCGCTGGCAAACCGTTCCGCCGGTTTCTCCTTTCTTCACCCACATATTTCTAGGTGGGGGGAGGGGATGAGATCGATATCCCCCGAAACTCGAGGGGTAAACCGCCGAGGGCATTGCGGTGTACAGATTTGGGGCATTAGTGAGCATTACTAGGGCACATTAGCGGGCATTACATAAAAAAATTCACTAGTAATGCTCAAAAATCGTGTACTTTTAAGGATAAACCGCTGACAAAAATTGTGTACATCAATGCCCAATTAAATTGGGCATTACTATAGGCATTGGTGTACACAATTTTGGTCAGCGGTTTGCCCCTAACCAGAAACGTGAGCGAACGCGGCAACCGACAATTAGAAAGGTTATTCTAATGCACGCGAGGAGATTTAACGGGTCAATTTGCGATTTCCTTGAGTAAACAATCTACGCGGCGATAAATATGAGGCGCGCAAAACGCGTAAAAGGCGATAGTATCGCTATTCGAAGCGGAGCGGTTTCGTGCCAATTCGCGCTCATTACCGTCGCGCTGGAGCTGGCGCACGCGAGCCTTATCTGGTAGCCTTATCAGCGGGCGAGATACATATACTACTTTCACTGCATCGGCGGCACGGGCCAAATTCTTTGAGAGCGCACCGCTCCTCGGACGGCCGGCCGGGCAACGCGTTCTATTTCTCCTCGCGGAGGCCGCCGATCCGCGTATCGCACTTATAGTCGCAGTAGAATGCGGATGGAGTAAATCGCATAGCCGAGATACTCGAGAGCCATAGCGACTCCTTTCTCGATAATATATCGAGGGGGGAAACAATATAGATATACAATTAAAATCGAGAACGGACCAAATTCGGTCATAGCAGATCTTATTATTAGTGCTCAATAATATTTTATGTGTGATTTCTCTAGTACTTTAAACTACGCGCCGTTACTTTCGGACTTGAAACGCAGCTCTTGAAACCAGAATAGTAATATCACAATAGGCGCGTTCAGCAGACACAACTGTTGAGTTCGTCTTATCAACACTCTGCGTTGATTGGTTGGTTCTAAAAGTAAGAGCCAATCACGTTCGATTGCTACTGAGCGGCTTGGTCTGCTGAACGCGACCAATGATACTGATGCTAACAAGCATTTATAAGATCCCCCCTCCCCATCCCATCCCGAAAAATTGTAAAGAAATTTAGATATATATATATATGGTGGATCGCGTAAAAATCTTATCGAGGGGGGAAACAATATAGATATATATACGGCGGATCGCGTGAAAATCTTATCATCTTCCAGCTTATCTCGCCGTTTCCGCGCTCTTGACGACCGGAAAAAAGAGATTAATCGCGAGAATAATCGCGGCGAGGTGACAAATAATAACGGGCGCGTGTTGCGTAACTTACTGAAGTCACCGGGACAAGATTTGCAGCATCGACCCGGGAGTAGAACTGGTTCGTCACACGTGAGTTTCGGGCATTCGTTCTTGATGTTGCGGCATTGAACTCTCGCGATGATCCGTCGTTTCTTCTGCACCTGAAAGCAGAAGCGACAAAAAGCGCTGATAGAAATGAGAGCGAACTACTTTAGTTATTATGATCGTTTACGAATCCGAGATGGAAGACATTTCTTCTTCTCGGCGTTCTCGTGCAAATTTTTCGCGATTCTCCTCTCGCTCAAATCCTTCTTACTTTATCATTATCTCCGCTTCGCTCGCGCTACTTTGGATCGCGCCCTGGCACGGCGATGCACGGGAAAAAAGTAGCTAAAAACTGCGTGTGGTAACTAAATTGCAGTCGTAATATATGGACAGCGAACATCTTAGTTGTGATATGTACCTATTTTATTGCTGTCGTGACTATAAATTTCTAAACTACAGCAATCGTTTTGCTGTAGTTTAGAAATTTATAGTCACGGCAGCAATTTAAACACAGTTTAGCAAATCATGATTAGCTATGGTAGCGAAAAATTTTTTTTCCGCGTGGAAAGAACGTTTGCGAGACGAGGGCGACGCGGCAATGCGACGCAGTTGCTAAAAGTGCGGCCGCGAGTCGCGTGGTTCCAGTTACGGAGAAGAATTAAGTCGGTGGTTTTATAGAGCAGCGCGTGCGTATGCGGCATTCCTGAAGCGTGAAACGACGCGCGCTCGACGAGAGGAAAGGAGCGAGCAGGATTAACGGGCGGTTCGCGATTGCGACTTGGAATTATCAGGGGCGGCCGAGCTGCTACCAGCAAATTTGGGATATCGTGGCACGCGATGAAACCCCCCGGCTGTCGAATATGACGACCTTAAGCTCCCGATCTCAAAGCCGATCATTAACAGGCTGTTCCTTGAGATCGCGTCGTATGTCCATACAGCACAGAACATTGCAGCAACATTTCGGCAACATTGTTATGTTATTGCAATGTTACTGCAATGTTGCTGCAATTTCTGTGCTGCATGGGTGGCGGCGACCCGCGCTTCACGGGGATGAGCGGCCAACGTCCGACCGAGGCGCGACATCGCTCCGACGACTTTAGGTGAGGAGACATGACTTCTTCTTCTCTCTCGCAACGCGACGTGTGATTCACGCGACGCGTCTGCTTCTTCCACCAACCAAGACCGCGACCTATCAATAGCTCCTCATGTACACTGAAGAGGGACTGTCATTCCTCCGAAGTCTAAAAATAGAGGCCGCGCTCTCTCGCGCTCCTCGTCCACGGGCCGAGCATAACAGCGCGCCGCCGCCGCAACGTCTCCCGCCTCTCTTCCGTCGCCGTTCCATCCATCTTTTCGGTCGATCGTAATATATCTTCGAAGAAAGAAGGATTTTAACCCGTGAGAGTGTCTCGTGCGCGCGCGCCACTATCGAAGTGCTCGCTCCAGCAAAATTTAAGCTTGAAGCTCGCGACGGAGTCGGCCTTACGCGTTCTCCGAATTACCTCGATCAAAAAGATTATCTCCTTGCTCATAATCATTCCTGTTATTGCCACATTACGAGAAAGATTAGAACTCCGCGGCCTCTAATGATCCGACCGTACCGGCGACTTTAATGGCGTTGTACGTAACGATCGTACACCTCTCTCCTTGTGCGCGAGCGTATAATTAATTTTCCCTTCTCAGTAAACTCATCAGATAGCGTCTCATTAGCATTTACACCGATTACTTATCGCGCGCTTTATCGTCGTTTAGTGCACGCATAAATTCCGCGACATTTCTACATTAAGATTTAACGAACGTTATGAGAATTTCGGCCGCGCTCGAAATTCTCATAACGACTGGACGGCGGACCCGAGACTCGCGATCAACAACGATTAAAACGTTCATTCTCGAGAGTCGATCCGAATACTTTCGATTTAACTTTAACGTAGAAGTGCGTGCGCTCATACGCGGAAAATTTCAGAAATGTCGAAAAAAAAAGATAGATACAGTAGGAAAGATATTCAGGAGTGCGAGATACCTATACGAGAGAATATTATTACGCGGCGTTTATGCGTACGTCAAACGGCGATAAGATGCGCGATAGAAAAAAAATCGGCGAATGCTAAAGCCCGTATCAGACCACGCGTTGGAGATTATAGATTGCGAATTGGAGATTAGAATTCGACCAATCAGACAATCTTAATCTTCATTCTCTTCGTTTTGATTGGTCGAATTCTAATCTCCAATTCGCAATCTTCAATGTCCAATGCGTAGTCTGATACTTAATGAAATGCTTAATGAAATGCCGCATGAGGGAAGAAAGTTAATTGCACGGTCGCAAGAAGGGGCACTACAATACGGTCGCGCGTAGCGCGCGTCCGTAATGCGCGTAAAACAAATGTTTTTCTTGTGTTTACAAGCGACGTAGCGTCCGCCCGACGCGAATGTTAATTAATACGATTACACCACCGATGAACAATCGCGTTATCGTTTATACTGCATGTAAATGCGAAAACGAGGAATTCGGTATTGCGCATCGAGACTCGTTGCGTTGTCACGGGGGGAGGGGTGGAACGGGAGGAGGTACACATACAATCGGAATATAAATGACGATTATTGCGTGATCTCGAATAAATATGTATCCGTGCGTATTTCGTGACGCATGCGCGTGCTCGCGAGTCGACTGCCGTCGAACCTGCGCCGTTTCGGATCCGGCGTCTCGACATTTGATACGTCGCCTTTGTGTCAATATCTCGTGGCATTTATGGGCCCCAAGACGCTAAATTATACGCCACGCGCAACGGACCGGGGTACCGTAATTACAAGAATGTACGTACGCGATACGCGACGTTCCTTCGCCGCTGCGCGCGCCGCGCGTTTGTACGATTTATCCCGATAGAAATTTATCCTCTCTCTCTCTCTGTTTTGTAAGACTTTTAACGTACCGCGACTCGGTAAACATCGATGTAACCCGACTTGAAAAGAGCAGGGGGAAAAAAAGAGGAACGGCGTCGTGAACGCAAAGTCGTAATAAGTACCTAAGACGTGATTATAGCCTGTTTCTTGACAATAAATTCGAAGGCGAAGGATAGAGAGGGTACGAATCACGCGTTGCTCTTTATTCATGTATGTTAATAAATGCCGGCGTGGTACTGATTGTTTACTAAACACTACGTGCGCGCCGAACGCTACACGCGCGACATGCGACACATTTTAATACGGGCTGCACAGAGTTATGTTATCCTTTTTTTTATTAAAAATAAAAAATGCTATAACACGTACCGGTATGCACTCGCATTTGATGCAATACATGACTCCGAAGGGCGGGCCCAAGTCCGCGAACCATGTCGAGCCCAGTTCGCGAATCTGCTTGCCGAAGGTGCATTCTGAAACGAAGAGAGAAACGTCATCGTTACTAGTCGTCAATACCGCGTTATCGCTTAATAACATTGGCAACGTAAATCGCATAAACATAAACATCATCTTATCCGATCTGATTGGCACTGCGCTACAAACGAGCTTGTATTTCGCAAACATTAACCCATTCGCAGTGTGGCGAAAATGAGATTTTCGTGCCACCACTGTGTGAAAAAAAAGTTTCTTAGATTTCTGATAATGACTTTAGTATCAATGATTTGATACTAAAGAGATCACTGAATCTGAATATGATATCAGAATTTCAAAATTCAAAATGGCGGATCTAAAATAGCGGACCGAAGTTAAAAAAGGTCGAAAATGACATCTTAGGGATTCCAAGCTTGCTGAATTTTTGTAACAACTCAACCATTTTTTCAAATTTTGATCCGCCATATTAGATCCGCCATTTTGAATTTTGAAATTGTGATATTTGGATTCAGCGACCTCGAAAACCTTAGTCTAATTATTTTTATAATAATCCAATTATTTTTCCAAACTTCGATCCGCCATATTGGATCCGCCATTTTGAATTTTGAAATTCTGATATTATATTCGGATTCAGCGACCTCAAAAACCATAAGATACCAAGTTTCATACAAATCGCAAAAGGGTAAATCGGTTTTTTTTAGATGTGCATATACTTATGTAGATTACACACTAGTGGCACGTCTTTTTTTTCTATGCACATACGCTACATGCACTGTGAAGGGGTTAAGAAGGCATTATCGAAGAAAAGATATATTTTAGGCGTGAAACACGGCTCGCCCACGCTGACGCACTTCCGTTGCCATCATCGACGAATGAGGTGCAATTTGATGCGAGTATAACGTAACGCGCTCGGCATGTGCATTGGTCCGCACGCATATTCATTCGCGTTCATCGGTAATATGCGTCGCGCGTTCATTCAAAACCACCGTATGTCGTGTGAGACGCATCATTCATCCTCGATGCAAAACTCGGGCTCTTGTTTGCAAATTACGGACGCGCACAGTGTGCAACCAGCTGTGGTCGATGCCGGTCGGTGACAAAGCGACCGGAGTCTCGTCCGACTTGCCGCTCCGAATGCCGATTGCCGGATTGGTTTTACATAGGGTTGCCATAATAAAATTTTTAAAACTAGAACTTATAAGCCAAAACTTATAAGCCCAGCCGCATACAAAAATGCGAATAGGTTAGCAAATTGGTTATAAATGTTATAATAAACAATAAATGAATAAATGAAACATGTTTTTAATTTAAAAGAAGTTTTATTATTAGGTATCTACCTTATTGTGCTTATACCTACGTGCTATATTGTCATTGGTATTTTTAAAATATCAATAAAATAACAAATAATTATAAAATATATTAAAGAACTAAATCAGCATAAAACTATTGGTTTTTATAAGTAAATTGAAGTGATTGAATATGATGTGGTTAATTAAATCTAAAATGCAAAATATTTAGAAATTTTCTTAAACCTTAAATCCCGGATTCATAATTACCCCGGACACATTCAAAAAATCCCCCCGGACGCCCTAAAAAAGAGGACGGTGTCCGGAGAAAAGAAGACGAATGGCAACCCTAGTTTTACAGCGCAAGACGTAAATCCCAAAGAGAGAGAAGAGATAAAAACGAGACCGTTATCTCCTACAACAAGCTGGCGATAACCAGTAGCAAAACACGTAATAATACGCTCCATTAAATCGATAACAATATCGATCGTCTTTTTCCGCCGATACTTCTTTACTGTTAGACTTGTCTTCGTTCGCTACGAAGAAAAAGAAAGAGAAAGATTGCAAGCTATTAGGAATATAATTATCTTCCGCCAGTCGTTTTTTTTCCTTTTCGCGCAAAAATAAATGCGGACGTGGAAGCGCCTGAAAATAACGCGATGAAATCGCTTGCGGCTGTATTACGCGCGCGTGCATCTCGCGATGGTCTTATTTCCGCGAGGTGACTGTAACGCTGCCTTTTTTCTTAATTCCAATCCGAGATTGGTGGGCTCGTATCAAAATTGATTATTATAAATGGGGCGTACGTATCTCGTTCTTAACGTCATGAAAGGAAAAATCGACAATTGTTTCTTACATTGCAGCATTGATCTTTTAAGGATGTTCAGGCGGTACAGGTACTTTTTCCCTGCTAAAAGTTAGGTTGCTTATGTACAATCAGTTTCAAGAGTTAAATCATTTTTCGCATTTGACAACATGGCATTCGATAGTGTGCGTGTCACTCATAATCTTCTTATCTGTGTTTGAGCGTATGTAAGCAAGTCGAGACAATAAACATAAACATAAACATAACCATAAACATTAAACATACATTATAAAATAAAAAAACGAGTCTCTCCTAATTAAGCTAAAAATTGGTATGGACAATTGTGTAGTCTTAATTGTTCTGCTTGCAAAATTTCATATTTTTTCATCATTTTTCACTGAGATATAATAATTATTCCCCATTTTCCATAAGACTGCGTGTAATTTTATTATTTAATTTTCTCAGTTAACAAGCTTCCTAAACAGCCTCAAACTTTGATAGAATTTTTTTTTATGACGGAAATGTACAGAATCCAATTGACTTCAGCGAGTTCTCATCATTTTAGTCGTAATGCCTGAACATCCTTAATTCCTCTAAATGTCAAGTAAAAAGATAAATGTTTACCATATATAAATATTCGTACGCGCGTGTGTATATATGCGGAAGGGAGAGAGAAGAAGACAGAGAGACAATGTTGGAAAAAAAAATATATTAGCGGAATTTTCGTGACCGTTCTAAGCTACTCAAAAACCATGCTTCGTAAAAGGAAGGGGAGAGGGAGGGGGAGAGAGAAAGAGAGAACTCGGTCATGTGCGAGTTAGAGAAAGGGAAATGGAGAGAGGCCCGTTTTGCACGAGGTCATTGCACTGCGCGTGCTAAGTCGTTCTAAGCGCAAAGTCGCGGCCCTAAGTAACTAGGAGTCCGAGAGAGCCACGACACAAGCTACCGCATCGAAAATATGCGAGTCACGCGGCATAGCGCGGTAAGGTGAAGCGTATTAGGTCTCTCCTCCTTCTCTCCCTCTTCCCGATAGCGATGGCTCGTTCGGCTCTTTTTCTCCGTTTCTCTCGCCACCCGGGGTGGCTTTCTAGCGCGGCGCGACACGCTTCTCCGCGCTATATAAATCGCGTTAATATAAATCGAGTTACCCAAGTGCAGCCACTTTCAGCGATCGTTACTATCGCTACTTTGTACACGAATATAATCGCGACTTGACGCGCGGACCTCGGGTTGAGAATTAATAACGACGCTCCGCGACGTACTCGCAACAGTCGCAACTCATCCGTGCGTATGGCTCTTGCCAACGGGCGAAATAAATTTCCCTCTTTGCCTGTGTGTGTGTGTGTGTTTGTATGTATGCACGTGGGTGTACGCACGCCGTCGTATCGTCCGTCCGCACGTGTACCGAAGAATTCTAATCGCGGGGGAGTACGAAGCCTTAAAGGCCATGGCACACAAAAAAACATACGCAGTAAAACTTAAATTTAAGCGAATCGACCAATCATAAGGGCCATGACACACAAAAAAAACGTACGCAATAAGACTTAAACTTAAGCGAATCGACCAATCACAATCGAGACTTAAGAACGCCATCTTATAACTCAAAACTTATGATTGGTCGATTCGCTTAAGTTTAAGTCTTACTGCGTACGTTTTTTTTTGTGTGCCATGGCCCTAAGTTTTGCGTTTTAAGATGACGTTCTTAAGTCTCGATTGTGATTGGTCGATTCGCTTAAGTTTGAGTCTTACTGCGTACGTTTTTTTGTGTGCCATGGCCCTAATAAAGCACAAATGTCATTTGGCCGAAAGCGTCTGCCGCGTTAAGCCCGTTGCACAATGCCAGGCAACAGGCAATAGGAACAGGAAATAAACACAGGCAATAGATTTCAACCTATCGGAAACCGTGTATCAACATTGTACATTGATACACGGTTTCCGATAGGTTGAAATCTATTGCCTGTGTTTATTTCCTGTTCCTATTACCTGTTGCCTGGCATTGTGCAAGGGGCTTTATTATGGGCGCCCTTACAACTTTTTTCAAGGGGAGGCAGAGTGTAAATATATTTGGGGGTGCCACACGAACGTATTTTCAAATAATATTTTTTAAAGAAATATTTATGCAGATTTTTATCTTTAATTGTATAAATTTCACACAAAAAATTATCTGGTTGTTAATCATAAAAGCATTCTAAATTGAAAAAATTTAAATCCAGGGGGCATATGCTTCTCCCTGCCCCCCTCATGAGCGCCCATGGCAGTTGCCCGCATTCGTAATCCGCAACTGTCTATATTCGCCGATGACGATAATGACCACGATGACGTCGATGATGTTAACCGACCGATCGTTTCTCGCGACGCTTCGAATCGCGGACATATGCCGCGCTGAAAATCGCGCCCGACTTTTGCGAGAGAGAAAATAAAATGTAGTCCGCTCGCGCTACGTGGGTGCCATGAGTACGTCTTCGCTCGCTAATATAAATAATGCGCGCGTGGAAAAGGAGCGCGCGCGTGCAACGGAATGCACCGGGCCCCGTGATCCGCTAAGGAGGCGGTTAAGCGAATGGCAAACACGTGCTACACCTTTCGTTTTTCGCTTTTCCACCCTCCTCCCCGCCCCCCTCCCCCCCCCCGCCTCCGCCATGGCACTCGCGCACTTCTGTATCCTTCTCGGATAGATTTACGAACGTGACGTCTATCCGCTCGTACTTCGCCTCTCGTCTGTACCTCTACTCGCTCTGCCTTTCGGCATCTACCCGCTTCGTCTCGAGTTTCACATCACCTTTAGCATCGCGCGCGCGCGCGCGCGCGCGCGGATCGTTCGGTTCGCTCGCGCATCGTGACATTCGTGACATCGTGACGCGAAGCGTGCATAAGACGGTTATCCTATCACGTCGTAACCGAGCGAGGAGAAACGCGCGAAGGCGTGACAAAAACAAGAGAAGCGGCTCGATTCCACGGTTAGCCGATCGAGGACGAAGCGTCGTAAATACGTTGCGACGTATCGCGTTTATCGGGAGCGGCAGGTCGGATCATCTCGGATGATCCTCATTAATGGCACTTGGCACGTCGCGGTAATGCAACCAGCGATAAATTTAATTTCGCGCTTACGCAGGGAGACTTTCGTCGGGACGGTACGATCAGCGCGCGCGAGACAGCGCGATACCTGCATAGCGCTCTATAATTACGCCAGATTCCCGGAGGTATCGAGCGCGTATCGTACGTCACGTGCATCATTCGCGTCACGGATGTCGGTCTTACGTAACGGCCGCGCGCGTGTGTGACCGTGAAGCGTCTTCGTCCGTCTAGACCGAGAGACGCGGAGCCCTTACCTTCGTGAAGGTACCGGCCGCTCCGCTCCGCGCCGCGACGGCTCCGAACGAGCGCCACTTTCTCGCGCGCGACCACCGCTGACCGCACCGCCTTCGCGTCGCACCGCGCCGCGCCGACTCACGGAGACGTTTTAGCGTCTCCGCTAAAAGCGGACCGGTGCGGACACGTAGGCGACGCGCGGTGCCCGTCCGATTGTTTATGTATGCGTTGAACCGCCGCGCGCCCGATACCTGTCGGCGCGCAGATTTACGTGGGCGACGCGAGCACGCGGACGCATCACTCAGCCTTACGTTTTATTTTCCTACCTCTGCCCCCTCACTCACCTTCTTCTCCTTACTCCGACCCATTTTTTGCGTTATTGAATCTCATTTCATTTCGTCGCGCGCCTCGTCCGATCGGCGAAAAGAGGTTTTGAGAGAGAGAGAGAGGAGGTCGCTATCCGCTTCTAAATATCTTCGTGTGTATATCTCGCGAATTCGTTTCTTGGAGCAGCCTATTTCTCCATACATTCTTTTCTCCGCGATACCACTTTTACGTTGCTCTCTCTCTCTTCTCTTCTTCCTTGTATATCTCTCTGAAAGATCGAAGAGAGAAACGCGGAAAGAGGGGGTATGTCATTTCATACAACTTATATAAGAGAAAAATACCTCTCTTTCCAGTAAACTCCAACTAACAATAACATTATATCGATATTATAATTATCTACTCAACAATGTACCTGTTACGTACAACATGTGTCATATTAAGCAGGGTCCATATTATCAAGCTAAACCTCAAGCCTAGAGACTCGAGTTTCAAGCCAAATTTTTTTAAAGATCCGCGTCCTCAGCTCGAAGTTCGACTCGAAGTTCAGCTTGATAATGTGGATCCTGCTTTACATTTATAGTGTTGAGTGGAAAATTATAATATTGATCAACAGTCACCTACAAGACTTCGTATCAAGTAAAGGGCCTTCTAACTGCTCTGACACATACATATATTTTAATAGACTCACTGACCCTCTCATTACTATTTAAAAACTTGACGATTAACCGACTAATTTGGATTCCTTTGGCAATAATCTCGGACTGTACCGCTTTCACCAATTGACTCAATGTATTCTCGCGATGGGAACAAAGAATTAGTTTAGATTTTACATCTTAATAATGGACATCCAACAATTTGGTGATACTTTGACTTATTTACAAATTATGGATCAGGATCTAATTACTATATTAATACTAATGTATTGACTATATGTGTCTGACCTTAGATGTGGCTCTTTGTTTTGGCCTTGTAATTTGTCTTGTCTCGATTCTACGTAAATAACGAACGATGATGTTTTTTCTCTTTTGCCTTTTATTTTAATCTTTTTATTTATTTCTTATTATTTAATATTTTAATGCTTCGTTGAACTTTAGCTGAAGAAGACTGAACAAGGAGAGGCCACAGGATGTACCCCTCGAGTTTTTGGACAAAAATGGATAAATATTTAGAGAAAAATATATAGAAAACGGTGAAGGAGGTCTCCACTTTCGGAACTTATTGGAATCCAGGTAAACTGACCATAATGGTCATTTTTTATTAAATTTAATTTTTCCGAATATGTTACATTTTCTATTCATTCAACAATAAAATTTTTATAGCAAAAGTACTAACACCTGAAAAATTAAACTTTTACAATATGAGATGTCATATACAGGGTGTATCATTTTAAGTGATGCAGTCGATTTTCTCCGAAACTATCAATGATACAAAAAAAGTTTCAGATAAAAGTTGAATGATTTCGAGGGCGACATCTTATGATGGACACATGTTTTTTCTAGGTGGAAGTGTTCCTGAGATTTTAAGGTGACCTTTGTTTTTTTAAATGAAATCATATGATTTTCTATATATAATATAATTTCTCTAGTTATTTGGCATATGAAAGTATTAAGATAAAGCTATCAAAAAATCAATAGTTTACGAGATATTTTATATTTTATTCTGGCATATTTTGACATGGAATATAAAATATCTTGTAAACTGTCTGATAACATGTACCTTAATACTTTTATGCGTAGAAAAAAAATTATGCAATTTGCAATATGCAATTACATTTTTTTTAAAACCAACCATGTGTTTTCCTCACATCAATTGATTCATCCCACTATTCTACGCATAAAAGTATTAAGGTACGATTATCAGAAAATAAACAGTTTACAAGATATTTTATATTTCATATCAAAATATATCAAAATAAAATATAAAATATCTCGCAAACTATTAATTTTTCGACAACTACCTTAATACTTTTATGTGCCAAATAACTGGAGGAATTAATTATATAAAGAAAATGATTTCATTTAAAAAAACAAAGGTTACCTTAAAATCTCCGGAACCCCTCCACCTAGAAAAAACCTGTGTCCATCATAAGATGTTCCCCTCGAAACAGAGTAAGTTTAACTTGAAACATTTTTCAATAAAATCATTGGTTCGCGGGATATAGCACTGACTCCTTTAAAATGGGACATATTCACCCTGTATATGTGACATCTCATATTGCTGTAAAAGTTTAATTTTTCAGGTGTTAGTACTTTTGCTATAAAAATGTTATTGTTGAATGAATAGAAAATGTAACATTCGGAAAAATTAAATTTAATAAAAAATTACCATTGTGGTCAGTTTACCTGGATTCCGATAAGTTCCGAAAGTGGAGACCTCTTTCACCGTTTTCTATATATTTTTCTCTAAATATTTACCCATTTTTGCCCAAAAACTCGAGATACATCCTGTAGCCTCCCCTTGTAAGTATAGTCGAAACGTTCATATATGTTAATTTTCTTATATTATTAATTACATATATTTTCGTATAACACCTATACATGCTTGATTATTTGGCCTATCTCCTTGCTCATTGCTTTGCATATATATCAAGCTTAAGTTTTTTAATATCATATTGATGTAATGTCACTGTTAAGTATTTACCGAGTCCATTCTCTCTCTTTCTCTCCTTACCCTTTCTCTCCCTTTTTTAAATAGGTATTTGTGTTTTTCTTTTTTTCTTATTCTGTTACACTCTCTTGTGCTTTATAACACTTTTCTTGCAAATTTTGTATTACTACGATCATTACTTTTGTTCTGTTTAGATATATTTCTGTATCTTGGTTTTTGCGCTTGAGGGGATCTTGTACCAGAGCGCGTAATAAACGACGCTTCTCTCTCTCTCTCTCTCTCTCTCAGCTCTGTCGGCGATGCTTTTCGCTACATATATTCGCGCGTAAGTAAACCGTTCCCGTTCGACACGTGCGTTTCACATCCCCGCGTATTATGGGTATATGTCGCCCGTGTACACCTACGTGATGTCACGCACGGCTCAGAAATGCCGACCTTGCGCCCGCGGTTTAAGTCAGTGCACGCGTAATGCGATGCATTCACGTTCGCCAAGCCTTTCGGCCAATCCCTCCGTCGGTCGTGCGACGGCCGCGCTGATAAGCGGCGGCGACGGCGGCGCGGCATATCTGCGACGCGGAGTACATACGTGTACGCACGTGTGTACGCGCGATATGTAAATACGCCGACCCCGTCGGACGAAATATCAGGTAAGACCTACATTGGAGGCAACGTCGGTTTTCCTGTCGCGCGCGGCAAGACGTTCAATCAGCCGCGTCGGCAAACAAAGTTTCTTTTTTTCCTCCTTTTTTCAAGCCGGTTGAGAACAAACGAGAACGTGTCGCGGCAAACCTAGAATAAGAGGTGCGTTCTCGAGAATTGGAACGAGTAATCGGACGTTCGGTGATATTCCTCGTGACAAGGGGATAGGCCACGGTTCGATTCAAACTCTTCTCGGCAGAATGAAACTTTCGCTCCTCTTTCTCTCTCTCGCACGCGCGAGAAAGAGTAATTGAGTTAACTGCATTGGGATTATGCCAGAGCTTAAGCTTGGCTTAAATCAGAACTGTCTGACGAATAAACCGCTGTTACGTCGGCAAGTGGCTCATTCGTATTACTCCAAATTTCACGGCTGGCACTTGTCGAATTTCCCGCGAGCCAAGAAAACGCGGCTGATTCACGCCGCGGTAGACGTATCGAACGTTAACGCGCGCAACTGGCAGAAATATATCCGCGAAAGACGGCGAGAGATTCTCGCGAATAAAAGTGATTAGCACGTAAACGTTCCGACCCAGACAGCATGCATATCCAAAAGACGTCCAGAAGATATCCCGCGGATATCTTTAGGCGATAGAATATCTTCAGGATATCTTCTGGACGTCTTTTGGATATGCATGCTGCACTGTTGATTCCTTTGGGTCATTTTTAACTATTTTATAGGTCGCCAGTGCTCCAATTCAATATGTTGTTAATTTCGACACCTTGTTTTAGTTAAATTAACGACAAATATGGTCATTTTGACACACACATGATTAAACCAATGTTTTAGTTAAAGTGACGACATATTGGGTAGGAGTGGCGACTATAGAATAGTTTTATAGTTAAACTATTGAATAGCGACTATAGAATAGTAACTATAGAAATAACTATAGTAACTATAGAATAGTAAACTATAGAATAAACTATAACTATAGAATAGTTAAAAATGACCTAAAGGAATTAACAGTGTGTGTGGGGAGTACCTTCTTGCAAAGATATCGGTCTTTCCCAGATCGTAATTCAAACAGCTACACGCGAATACGCGTAATGGAAAATACGTGCCCATTACGGAGTCGCTACAGCCGCGAAATAATAAAAAATGGACGATCGCCGGCCGATGACGTATCTACTTTTCCTTCTTCTGGCTTGGTAATGCGAGAACGGACGCAGCGCAAGTACGAACGATAAATAATACATCAACGCCTCGTTCCGAGCGAGTCAGTTCGGTTTATCGGAGCGACGATCGATCGCTACTGAGAATAAGGAAAAGGCCTTTGCCGGTTCCGCTCAAGGATACCAATCGAAATCGCTCCTCTTTATGCGTTGAGTGCGTCAGCGCGGGGAGAAAGAGTGACGGACATTTCGGAATGTTCAATAGAAAAATCCCCGTTGTGCAAAAAACGTAAATTGAGCTAACAGACGCTAAAGTAGGTACTTAGCGAAGACGCCAACTAAATCGACATCGGCTGTTTTCACCTGCCAGAATTATTCGTCGTTCTGCAGGAATCTACAGTTCCTGGCTATATCATTAAACACATATTTTTTTTACAATTTATTGGCTTCTATAGATCAGATTTATATTATGATTTATCATTGCTGTTATCGATTGAAATATCATCAAGGAAATAGTTGCCTGTAAAATGAATGCATTTGTTTTGATGCGTCATTTTCATTTTTAGCCACACAAGATGAATCTATGAAAAAATCCAAGGTGCACTATATGTACGGTGACTATGGCCGGTATTCATAGTCGGTTCTTATTTTAAGACCGTCTTAAGTAACGTCTTAAGACGCTAATACGGCTCTGTGATTGGTTTACGACATCTTAAGATTGTACTTAAGACGATCTTAAATATAAGAACCGAATACCGCCCTATATATCCTTTATTGTAGAAGACAGTCCTTTATTTCAAGTAGCTGTCCTTAGTATTTATTTATTTTCTCAAAACTCAATTTTGTCCTTTATTTTTACAATATTACGGGAAATTCTTTTCTACTTAGCGTTCCAATATCTAATGTATTAACATGAGAATTTTTACGGAAACAACCAACAAAAGTAATTTCCTGCAAGGGTGACATTAATTATCTGGCGCTACCATTCATTTGAAAAATATAACTAAAAGTATGCTTTTTAAATTCTTGTTAACACGTACATAATTTAATTTCAATTAATTGGAATTCATTATTACACTTAAATTTATTATTACACTTAATCTACACTAATATATAATTTGTTTTGCTTTTTGTTAATTATATTTTTTAATTTTTAAATTAAAATTATTCACATTAGATCCGTTTTCATTTTTTATTATTCCAAACCTATTTCAGATTTAAACCAAGGGTTTGTTTTAACACAGTCAAACCAGTTTCAAACTATAAAAAAATTGTGCATCTCATTTTGGTATATATAATACTACGCAAGAAAATTTCGTAATACGCAGATTCCTGACAGTCACAAACTGGTTTGGAAACATGTTGGAACAAAGCCCTAAAATTTTCAGGTTTGTCCTTTATTTTCTCCCAGAAAATATAATCTGCACGGAAAAAAAAGTAGCTGTCGTAGCTATAAAAGCTGCGTGTAGTAACTATAAAATTGCAGTCGTAATATATGAACAGCGAACATCTTACAATTATATAGCTGTGATACCTATTCCATTGTTGTCGTGACTATAAATCTCTAAACTATAGCAAAAGTTTTGCTGCAGTTTAGTAATTTAAGTCACGACAGCAAACACAGTTTAGCAAATCATGATTAACTATGGTAGCGAAAATTTTTTTGTCCATGTAAACGGTGGACGTTTTTTCATTATTAACGCGTATTCGGGAAACCGCGAACAATCGGCATTGTAATCGACGCGCGCGCGTCGACGACGATGCACTTGGCACCTCGACCGAGCTGGTGTTTGTCGTCCGCGCGTGCATGGCACTTGTCGGCGACGCGGTGCGGAGCGGAGCGGCGCGGCGTGGCGCGGCGAGGCGAGCCCAACCCTCTATTTAACCAAGTTCGAGAACCCCGGCGAACTCCTCTCGTCTGCTTAAAGTAAATTTCCGAGGAAGCCTATTTACGCGATGATGATTCCAGCACTCCCGCGGCAGATGATAGATAACGAACGACCAATCGCGAACTGCCGTTCGCTCGTGGGGACACCCGACAGATTTTGACGATGCGTCGTACACAGTAATTGCGCGGCACCGCCGCGGTAATGACGTAAATTACAAGATTTCGCGGTGATTACGCCGTCCGCGTGCCGTTCCGCGAAATCACTCCGCTCCAATGACTCGCGACTTATTAATCGTCCGAGATCCGTCACACGTATACCGTGATCCTATGCGAAAGTGGGGACGTCATACCGACGGTAAATGAAAAAAGATGAAATTTTTCCGCTCCCGGCAGCGGCGAAACATTCGTAACGAAGACGCGAAATGTTCCGATATAATTTAAACGATCGGTCCGGCGACGAGGTTTACTATATATAGAGCGGCGCCAGAGTAACGTTCTCGAGCAGCCGTCCAGACTAAACTCATCCGCGAGAAACGTAACGGCGCAATATTATTTCAGCGGGCCGGCGAAATGTTAAGCAACGCGGCGCGATCCCGCGATATGACGCATCTTATCTCGCGCGAGGGATAAATCGAGACGACGGCTCGTAAAATCAGGACGAGTCGCGCGCGGGACGCGCGCGAAAGGAGAGAGAGAGATAACAAAAAGAAAAGAAGGAAAAAGAAAAACAGAAGAAACGAGCGAACCGCTTAACGGCGACGACGGTGCGCGCTTGTGTCTCCGCTAATAAAGCCCATAGCACACAGAAAAACGTAAGCAGTAAGACTTAAGCAGTAAGCGAATTGGCCAATTAGAGCCGAGAATTTTAAAATGATAGCCTCACGTTTTCGACAATTCTCGACTATGATTGGTCGATTTGCTTACTGCTTAAGGGCCACAGCACACAGAAAAACATAAACAGTAAGACTTAAGCAGTAAACGAATCGGCCAATCATAGTCGAGAATTGTGGAAAAAAAGGCTACCATTTTGAAATTCTCGGCTCTGATTGGCCGATTTGCTTACTGCTTAAGTTTTTCTGTGTGCTATGGCCTTAAAACCAACTCGGATTCACGCGCGAGACGATACGAGCGCGATACGAGCGCGATACGCGCGATACGAACGATACGAACCGATATCGACGAGCGCGCAGAGCGTATCGAACGGCGGGCGCCGATTCTCGCCAAGCTTCTACTTACTAAGTAAGTACCTAAAGTAACGGCGTAAGTGGGAATGTAGACGTTAACGGTGCCGATTAGCGGTTATACTTTTCGCTCACGGGAGCGACACAATTGGGAACTCATTCAAGGCGAAGTAAGGACGAATTTGACGCGATAGGAACCCGTAAATTCGATCATTACAATCGAAAAAAATCTATATTCTCCTTCGCAGGGGCGTAGCCAGGATTTTATTTTGGGGGGGGGGATTTAAAAAAAATAAAATCACAGAACAACTCATAACTTTTTTAATTGAATAAGATAACAATATTAAACTAGAATCATGCGTCTAGGTTTTTTAGATAATCTGTCGAGTACCTCCTCTATGTTAATCAAACACGGAAAGAATGGTTTTGCTGAAATATTAAAAAATTTGGCCAGATACAGATCTGAAAAATAATTTTGTTGGATCATCAAAATAATTATGTAGGACGCCTAAAATAGTTGTTAGAATATCAAAACTTTTTGCAGCATTATCATTATGTTGGAGTGTCCTACATAATTATTTTGATGATCCAACAAAATTATTTTTCAGATCTGTATCTGGCCAAATTTTTTAATATTTCAGCAAAACCGTTCTTTCCGTGAAGAAGTCAAATTTTTGTGAATGTACATTTGTGTCAAATCGTTAAACCTTACTTCATTTATTGTATTCCTAGGGTAGGTTTTATAAGAATTCTTAATTTCCATTAATAGAAACCATTTCATTTATCTCTCAACTTTCAACCTTTCAGTTTCACATTTTTATATTTGGTTTCAAAATTCGGGGGGGAGGGGATTTATCCCCCTAATTCCCCCTCCCCGGCTACGCTGCTGCTCCTTCGATATTTGCGTCTTTCGAAAACATCAACTTATTTAAAAAGAATATGGTTTATTTCTAGAGAAGCGTTCTTCTTCCTGATGCAGCGTTTCGCTCATGAAAGGATGTATTTTACGAAAGATATACTTGGTATGAGAGTCTCCTGATCGTCGCGGGATCCGATACGATTATGCTACAATCATCCGTGCGGACTCGCCATTCACCAAAACCAGACGTGGGCCGGACCTCGGCGGCGCGGAAGAAAGTGAAACCTTGACTCGGGTCGAGTTGATAACTCCCGCGCAACATCAGTAACCGACCGTGTGCCTCTCGTTCATTCACCAAATCCGCCTACGAGCTATATACGACGCGGCCGAGGTGTTTTTATCCCATGTTTTTCTCTCTACGACATCAGGTTCGAGTCGCGGCCGCGTCAGCGTAGCATAGCTACCAACGCAAAAATTAATTGAATTACGTACTGACATCTTGTTAATTAATGTTATATGCATTTTAGGATAGCGCTATTGAAACAAATTTTACATTCGCACACGCACACCGCCGTGTCTAGAGAGGATCGAAAAATAATAGCCCTTTTTACGAAGGGTTGGTGGTACTACGGTGCGCTGGTAGTTTGCGGTGAAAGAAAACGCGGTAAAGAGATTAAAAAAGCGCCTTAATGCGGTGCCATACGCACGCACGGCGAATACACGTGAAACTCATATCCATACGTACGTCGGCCGTATGCCGCACATACGTAACGAGGAATCTTGTTTCGTTGCGTCTGGTGACCTTGGGCGCACGCAGCGTAAAAGAGCAAACCGACAAATAAACGCCTTCGTAATTTTAGATTCATCAAGTCCACCGAGCGAAAGGTCTCTCCTCCCTTTTTCTTGCCCCTCGCCCTCCCCTCCGTCTCCCACCGTCCCTCACGTCTCGCTCCTTATCCTCTCTTACGTGTGTCGACCTAGCGAGCGCACGGAGACAAAAAGATGCCGGAGCACTATGTCATACTTGCGCTCGTAGACGAAGGCGAGTTCTACTTTGAAGTTCCTCGGGCCCTCGCTCGTTAATGCGTCGCGTCTATAGCCGCTAGAGATCTTTGTCCTCGGCCAACCGATTAATTTCCCCCCGGCTTACTTTCCCCCCGGAGCAAAGGAAAGGACTGCACGAGCATGTCGCGTAGCGTCCGGCGCACACGCTTCATTTTAGCTGTCTCTCGCGATGAATTCGCAAGCCTCAAATTACTTTCCAACTATCGTCCGCCTCAATTGTTCAGCAAGGTTACGCGGTAAGGCAAGGCTGTCCGCTACAAGGAAACGTATAAAGCGCGAACCGCACCCACGTCATCTGAGGATAATGGCAATACGCGCTATTTTGTGCATCCTGCCGTGCCTTGTCCGGTCGGCTCTAACGGGTTCAACCTCGGGTTCAACGCGAATCGAGTATCGATCGTGCGA
Source organism: Aphaenogaster floridana (assembly GCA_003063835.1). Classification (NCBI taxonomy): domain Eukaryota; kingdom Metazoa; phylum Arthropoda; class Insecta; order Hymenoptera; family Formicidae; genus Aphaenogaster; species Aphaenogaster floridana. Next base: position 112,228 of record NJRP01000339.1, read on the forward strand.
TAGAAGGCGATATCTTGATCGGCGATCGCCCTAAATCGCTCCGCTAGGAAAGGAACGCGATATTTTCGAACCGGTACCCAGTATTTACTTTGTAGAGACATTGAGTTAGCATTAGCCGTACAAGATCTCGTATAAGTGCGACAATAAGAGAGGGGGAGAGAGAGAGAGAGAGAGAGAGAGAGAGGACAGAAGGAATGAGCGCAGGAAGAATGAAGGAGAGGAGAAACGAAGAAGCCGTCCGCGTCGCGGAGGTGGTGGTAAGTCGTTTTGTGTCTGCAGCTCGTCTAAATATATACGATCCTCTCTTCGGCGCGGTGCAGCCTTTCTCAAAGAAGCAGGAGAGACGCGAACAGACCCTGCCTCGATTTTAGAGAAATCCCTGTCCATATCGCGAGTGCAAGAAAGGCGACGAATCGCGTGACTACGTAGACAGCCGATCGAAGCTAGACCGAAAGACCAGACCACTGACTGGTTCGCCTCTTCTCTCATTTAATGTCTTCGATTTGATTCACATTAGTACATTGGCAGTTTCTGTTTAACATGCAAATATTTAATCGAAAATAATTTCCTTATGAAAATTAATTAATTTCCTTGTGGAAATTATTTTCTTCAGGATCATACCATCTTATACGTAACTTTACTTTACTACTTCATTCAGCTTCAATTTAATATAAATAATTTATGTAACATACGATTAATTTAATAGAATAATGATCGTCAATATTAATGTGGAGAGAGAGAGAGAGAGAGAGAGAAAAGGGGACGGAGAGAGACAAGAAAATAATGCCTTCAATCCCTTGGATAATTCTCGCTCTGTCTCCTCGCTTCTCGCTTTCTTTCCTTTTCTCTATCAGCTTCTCTCCCACTCCTACAGATCACACAATAATCGAATGCATCCGGAAGCTAAATAAAGCAATCTGACTATACATGGGAATTACGACGTCCCGGAGTGGCGTCGTGCGCGTTACGAGTGCGATGTGCAACGCCGTCGTTTACCTACTTAAAAGAGAAAAAAAAACGCATTGGCTTACTAAACTTCTTTAATGCACAACGGCGGCGTTGTCTTCGTGGCTGCAGCCAATTAGCCGCGAATCTTGTACGGAGGATCGAGCGACGCGCTCGCGAGGGCGAGGAAAGGGTTCCGATCGCGCCGCGCCGCCACGTGAATAAGGCCCATTTATGTAAAACTTTCAGGCGTTTTTAAACACGCGTTTCCGAGGTAATCTGCCATCGTATGAAATTGGGTAGAAATTGGTCGAATCCGCGAATGGCGGGGAGCACAACGAGGCGCATAGTGATTCCTTAGCCAAACGCCGTCTCTCTCTCTCTCTCTCTCTCTCTCTCTCTCTCTCTCTCTCTCTCTCTCTCTCTTCTCTCTCCCTCCCCCTCCCTCCCTCTCTCTCTCCC
>NJRP01000339.1:113797-129215 GCA_003063835.1 Aphaenogaster floridana
CTCTCTCTCTCTCTTTCTTTCTCTCTCTCGGATATAGTTCCGAAAAATCTCGCCCTTATCTTATCCTTCCCTTCTGGCCGATCGCGTATTAAAATTAATGTTTATACACATGGACGAACCGGTTCTCAAAGCGACGACGTTTGAAAAGTGCTGTTAACTGATTTACACGGTGTAACGCGAGGATTCGTCGGTCGAAGAAATAAAGAATGCAAAAACATTCTCTCTTTCCAGGAACTCGAGACTTGAACTTCGGGTGAATTATAAACGCCGGAAATCGGTGCGGCAATCAAAGATTTTATCGGACGAAATCTGCCCGGTTCGTCTCATCCGTTCCTCTCTCTTTCTCTCTCTCGCGGCTCGCACCCGTGCGTACCATGATTATCGTGCGTTGTTAAACCGAAGTTATATTATCGGTGAGGAAGAAAAAGAGGTAGTTTCACGGAAACGCGTCGCGCCCCAGAGACGCACGCGTTTATTTCGACGATATTAGAGACTCGCGACTGTCCACTGTCGCCACCTCGGCGATAAATACTAATTGAGATTAGCATCAGCAACAACGCCTAACAGGTGTTCTGTGAGAACTTTCGGAGCGAGGAAAGGAGATCCGAAGGAAGGGGGTAGAAATCTGAGAACGAAAAGAGAGAAACGGGCCCCTCCGGGTTTCGACAGAAACACGTATAAAGCGCAGCTATTTTTCGATTCACGCGAATGCCCGCCATTCGTAATAAAACTTTCTTTCGCCATTCTATATAAAAGCAATTTTAAAAAAATCTTAAAAGTTTCACATAACTAAAACTTGGGAAATCGTAAACGTTCATGAAAAGAAAAACAAAAAGTTTTTTTTTCTCGCGGAACAATAACCTGACTACTAAAATCAAAGGCCGCATTAAATCAGAAGTAATGAATAATAACACTCAGGTATATGATTAAGAACGATCCGAAAATGGTTAGTGTCATGGGCGCCCTTACAATTTTTTTCAAGGGAGGGCAGAGTGTAAATATACTAGGAGTGCCAAACCAACGTGTTTTCAAATAATATTTTTTAACGAAATATTTATGCAGATTTTCATTTTTAATTGTATAAATTTCAAACAAAAAATTATTTAAAAATTATTCACGAAATAATTATTAGGCACCAAGATCCGCCGCGACCGATATTGGCTTTCTCTCATATTTATATTTGTTAAAAAATTATTTGGTTGTCAATCATAAAATCATTCTAAATTGAAAAAATTAAAATCCAAGGAAGGCATACGCCCCTCCTTGCCCCCTCATGGGCGCCCATGATTACTGTGGTCCACGAAAAGTATCAGAGTCGACAACTTAAACTGACAGCCAACAGAAATCAATCGAGGCAAGTTTCGTACGTGCACAACTATATGGCCCCATCGCCATTTAGATATACATTTCAGAGGGTAGCAGCTGTAAAAACTCCCTCATCTTTTTTAACATCCTAAGTCCGACGTTACAACGGTAATTAAATCACCCGGAAGCCTCTAGCAGGTAACCGTAAAATGTTGCGCGAAGAAGAAAATTTTTTACTGCCGCGAAATTATTTGCGGACTAACAACAGATGGTTTGTTAAATCGAAACTTTAAATAACCCGGTTTGATTATTCGGTAAACACACGTGCGACACGCACACGCGGCGCATTGATCGATCGAATTTGTATGCGGTACGATATCGTTGTTACTGTTTTCAAAACAGTCGTCGCAATAAAAGCGGAGCTCGATTATCATTGCAATCTCGTGCGACGCGATTCGTTCGAGTCGAATTATATGCGGACCTTCGGGATCTTCCGTTCTCCTCACGCGCGTAAACGCGCTAGCAGGCGCGACGGGCGTCCGATAAAGGAGACGGGATAGTTAAATAAGACAGAAATAAACTAGAACGGATAACGAAACCCGTGTAAGAAGAATGGAATTGGCGGAGGGAAAAAGAGGGCACGGAGCAAGCCGGTGGACATTGCTAGATCCTTATAAAGAAGAGAAACGAGCTACATGGATCCTTTTCTCTCCGCTCGTGTCCCCCCTCTCTCTTTCTCTTTCACGCTTACTGTTTGAAAATTGGTTCTTCTGTTGTCGTGCTGTAATATTACACGCATTCTTGCTTCAAATTATGTATATGACCTCTATTATAATTACCGGTCTTTTAATTTTATTGTATTTTATTCTATTTTGCTTTATTTTCACTGCACGGAGAAAATTTTATATTAAAAATTACTATGTATGGCAGTAGCCGTGGATCATGCTCGAATTATAAAAATTTTTACTATGTTTTCACAAAAGAGTTTAATAATTATTAATATAATAACATAGTAAAAATTTTTATAATTCCAGCAATGGTCCACGGCTACTGCCATACATAGTAATTTTTAATATAAAATTTTCTCCGTGTATATTTAAATTTTTATTTACACTTTGCCTTGATCTCTCATTTAATTTTATTATCTTAATTCTCTTGGTACTTTTAATTCTCTTAATTTCTGTCATACTTCTGTATTTCTTTGTGCGCCTGAGGGGATATTATCCCAGATCGCTCTAATAAATGTACGCTTTCTCTCTCTCTCTCTCTTTCTCTCTTTCTCGGCGCAACAATTCCTAAAGATACTTGAAATGCGTTATCAAATAGAAAACTTCTAGTTTACTTTATAAAGCTCGGTAAATATTAGACAAATATATATATGGCACATTGTGCATTTTGAAGACTCGCGAAGATAACAAGAGCGCGAGATTAGTATCGATAACAGTGTATAGTAGTTTCAAATTTGCCATTTCAAAAATAAAGGACAAGACGGCGAGAGTTCGTCTTCATGGTAGTCGTCTCACGCCGATCTCGTCGTTGAACAAATTCGTCAAAAACGCCACGCACTGGCGGTGCAGACGAAGATCACGTTTTAGCGACCTCGAAAAAACCCAAGTAATAGTATCTTTCATTTAAAAAGAAATACAACCCAATTGGTACGTATCTATGTATTCCCATTCAAGGGTCTTTCTATTCCAACCCACAAGAGGTAATAGCTTTAATTCTCCTTAACAAAATAATAAGGTCACATTTTAGCGACCTCGAAAAAACCCAAGTGACAGTATCTTTCATTTAAAAAGAAATACAACCCAATTGGTACGTATTTATGTATTCCCATTCAAGGATCTTTCTATTCCAACCCACAAGTGGTAGTAGCTTTAATTCTCCTTAACAAAATAATTATATCACAAAATTGCGATACTTAACTCAACCCAAGTGATATATGTACTATATTTTGCGAAAAAATTTAGCGATACCGCGGCGCGGTACGGAGGAACACGTTTTACACGGTGAAAGCGTAATCTCGCAGGGGCCATCGCGAGTCGCGAAGAAAGCATTATGATCAGCCGAGGCCACGTCACGGATGTGCGCGCGGTCGCCGCGCTGATGCCTCCGCTCCGTTTCTTCCTCCTTTTTTCCTCCTTTTTCTTCTTTATCCTTTTCTTCTCACGCGCGCGTTTCTCATTATGTAAGACCGTCGCGCGGTCGCGCACGGAGCGAAGTCGCGGAGTCCGAGGCACGTATAGTAGCCACGTTCGCCACGTACGCGACGCCTCTCTAACCTTTAAAGGACAAGAGACCGCTCCCAGGCGACAACCGGGCGAAAATCGCCCGGCGAGATCGTGCGGGGATCGAGAAATCTCGGGAGAGTGACCGGAAGACGGAGAGGGCTTCCGTTTGACGTTTGACTCGTGGCACCCTCCTTCCCTCCGGGAGATCGTGCCGGTCGATAGTGATCCGTCGACGCGTTTAGGGTGGACAACAGGTAAACAAGATTTATGGATCGTTACTTACCGGCGGCCCGGTGCGGTCTCCTCGCCCAGTCATCTTCTATCAAAGGTGCGACTTTTCGCGCGCGCACCGTCAAAGGACAGGAAGCGACGATGAATAGGATCGGCAGCATCAGACCACCGTGGAGATGCATCTTGGCGACTCTCGGTCTCTCGCGGCGGCCACCCTATTCTCTCTCTCTTCTCCCTCTGCCGCGTTTATCAGCCGGTTACTCTCTCGCACACGGTCCTGGCACTTGCGCTGGTGCCTTACGCATATAGCGCGTCTTCCTCCTCCTCCTCCTCCCGCTCCTCTCTCTCTCTCTCTCTCTTTCTCTCTTTCTATCTCTTGCTCTCCTGCCTCGTCGTCGTCGAAGCCGCGGCCACTGGTCTATTAACGACCGTTCACTGCACAAAACTTTCTGCACTATCCCGCACTACGTAACCTACCCCTCGCTTCCGTCGCGCGGCGCGTACGACGAAGGGAGAAAAGGGAAGAAAGGAAGGGAAAAGAGACGTGTGGAAAGAGCGTTTAAACGCTTTAAATCTCGAGGGCGACCCGATACGGCCTCCTCGCTCTATTCTTCCCGTACGGCGTGTCGCGTCGTGGTGGTACGCGAAAGTCCAAGACGATTCTCACGAGGACGTTCCGCATTACCGCGCGGTCTTGCGCGCGCGCGCACACCTCGCACCGTCGCGTCGCGCGGAGGGAACGAAGCGAAGCGAGGAACTGCGAGAAAGCCTCCCGGTCGCGCGCCGCGCTCTCTCGCAACTCCGAGCCGCTGCTCCGAGCCGAGCGAGATCTCCTCGATTCTCCTCTCGCGCCTCGCGCGCCTCTCCGCACCACCGCCGGCCCCGCGAGAGCGCGCGATACTGCGGCGCACGTTTTATAAGGTGGTAGGTACACGGCTGCGCTACGAGAGAGTGCCCCGAGAGACGAAGAGACACGGCGGAGCAGAGCAGAGCGGCGGCGGCTGACTTGGTCTCGTCGTCGTTCCTCTCTTTCGTCTTCTCCTCTTCGTCCCGTTTCGTGTCCCGCTCTCCGCCCTCTCTCGCCACCCGCGTGCTTACGTCTCTGTTATTTTCTTCACCTCGCACGACCGTACCTTCTCGCCACTTCTATACTTTGCGGCGTTACGCCGGTTCGCGTCTGACTGACACGGTGCGGCCGGCACTGATTTCCCCGACCACGAGTTGCGTCGCGCGCGCCAAGCGTATCGGATAGCAAACGTCCGACTGACTGACTGACCGCGAGCCGTCTGGTCAACTCCTCCCGGGTGGGAGGAGGAGGAGGAAAAGAAGGAGGAAGAGGAGGAGGTCCTCCCGCGCGAGCGCGGCCGCGCTCCGCCGTGTCCTCCTCCGCGAGAAACGCGATCGCGAGATCGCGAAATCGCGAGATCTCGGGAAGCGGGAGCTGTTGTCGTCGTAGCGTATAAGCTGTCCGAGCTACGACCGAGTTTTCGGCCACGAAGCGCGCTGCCCGCTTCGAATTCCGGCGATCGCGCGCGTCACGCCTAATATAAAACGCTTTTCCACTTTCGTACGTTCCCCTCTCCCCCCCGCGGCGCGGGGACGACGGGCGACCCGACCACCGACGCCTCTGCCAACGGAAGCGTCGCTCTGTCTGGCGTCGCGCGCTCGCTCCTCTCTTATAATAGTCCGCAGCCACGTGCTATACCGCGCGCGCTCTCTCTCTCTTTCTCTCTCTCTCTCAGCAAAGCGACCAATCTTCTCGCGAGGGAAAAAAAAACAGGAGGAGAAAAGAAATGAAAGAAAAATCCGCGCCGTACGATTATCACCGCGATAACGCCGCGTCGTTATCTCCTCGTCAACGTACCCGAGACCGACATGTAATAAAAGACGAGAGCTTTTTTGTAGGTTCGGTCGATCGGCGAGTTTCCCAGACACTTGCTTCCGGTAAGTCCGCAATGACAACTGCCCGCAGGCCGCTCGGCTCCGTCGCTTTTATAGGGACAGCCGAGCGCGTTGCGGCGACCGCCGACCGGGGCCCCGGGGCCCCCGGCCATGCGTCGACGCGAGCAAGGGTTAATCGAGAGAACTCGTGTCGTCCGGCGTGTTACCTCGATCGCACGCGGTGGGTGTAGCGGGTATAGCGAATCGCTGCGCCGTCCGGCGGTGCGAGAGGTGTGCGAGGCGATGCAATGCCACGCGTGTGGGTGCGCCGGCCAGCCCCACTACATCGGCCAAGCCGAGCCGAGCCGAGTCGCGCCAAGCCGAGTCGAGTCAAGCCAAGCCGACGGCCGAGTCGGTACCGAGAGTCAGAGACGCGCGCGACGGACATCACGCTACTCGTCGCCGTCGCGAGAGTCGTCACCCGCGTCGCCGGCATCGTCGTCCGCTCCGCAAAACCCATGTTTTTTATAACGAGAGTGTTAGAAATTGAGGATTGCAAATTGGAGATTGGAATTCGACCAATCGGAAGAGAATGAGGATTAAAATGATCTAATTGGTCGAATTCTAATCTCCAATTCGCAAGCCTCAATTCTCCAATGCGTAATCTGACACGGACTTAAGCCCGTATCAGACTGCGGATTGGAGATTGCGAATTGGAGATTAGAATTCGACTAATCAGAACGAAGAGAATAAAGATGAGTATTATCTGATTGGTCAAATTCTATTTTCCAATTCGCAATCCTCAATATTCAATGCGTAATCTGATATGGGCTTTAAACTCGTGTCACATTACGTATTGGAGATTGAGGCTTGCGAATTGGAGATTAGAATTCGACTAATCGGAACAAAGAGAATGAGGATTAAAATGATCTAATTGGTCGAATTCTATAATCTCCAATTCGCAATCCTCAATATTCAATGCGTAATCTGACACGGACTTAAGCCTGTATCAGACTACGCATTCGAGATTGAGGATTGCGAATTGGAGATTAGAATTCGACTAATCAGAACGAAGAGAATGAAGATTAAGATTATCTGATTGGTCGAATTCTAATCTCCAATGCGTAGTCTGATACGGGCTTTAAACTCGTGTCACATTACGCATTGGAGATTGAGGCTTGCGAATTGGAGAATAGAATTCGACTAATCGGAGCGAAGAGAATGAGGATTAAAATGATCTAATTGGTCGAATTCTAATCTCCAATTCGCAATCTTAAATATTCAATGCGTAATCTGACACGGACTTAAGCCCGTATCAGACTATGGATTGGGATTGGGATTGGATTGGAATTTGACCAATTAGAAGAAAGAAAACCAATAACAAGTTCAGTGAGCTTAACTTTAATTGGTCAAATTCCAATCCAATCTCAATCCCAATCCATAGTCTGATACGGGCTTTAAGCCCATATCAGACTACGGATTGGAGATTGAAGATTGCGAATTAGAGAATAGAATTTGACCAATCGGAACGAGGAGAATGAAGATTAATATTACCCGATTGGTCGAATTCCAATGTCCAATTCGCAATCCTCAATCTCCAGTGCATAGTCTTTGGCTTTAAGGACAGACCTTGATATCTGGCGCTGACGAGAAAGAGAGATTCGCTACCGCAAATCTATAACTTTTCAGAAGGTTTATCCGTAACTTTTCTCCCGTAGAATCGCGAGAGAAAGAAAGCTACTCGCGCAAAGATCGGGAACGCATCGATCGTATATCAGCATCGTGTCGTTATATCAGCGTCTGCTTTCCGTTTCCTGCTCCACTCTTATTTCGGAGCGCTACGCAACAAGAAATATCTTGGCCGCGCAAGCATCTAAATTTCGCCAACGGCGCAAACACACACCTGCAGTCTTGTAAAATTTATGCAGCGCCAGGGGATTAAATTCATACAGCGATATCGTGTTGAATCCGCCCGACGGAAGACGCTTTACAAACCTGTTAGATATACACCCGAGAGAACGTTTGACGCTTTATGTATACGGTCGAACCGCCCTATTCTTGGCACGTCGGGATCAAACAAACCAGGAATGAAAATATCATTTTGATTGCGCGCGCAGTGACATTTCTGTTCTGCCGCTCTCGGCAACCTTCGACAGTGAAAAGGGCCTTTTGTTGAAAAAGTCTCAAAGGAGAATCGACGCTTAAACTTGTCAGATTCGCTCGATATTTCTTTCGGGATCATAAAGTCACAAGAGGGATTCTGAGTATATAAGCGCGCGGGAGAATACGAGCGGGAATTTCGAAGAACGGAAAGAACGCGGCGATAAATATCGGTAACGACGCATCAATGGTCCGAGTGTTGTGAATGAAGATGAACAGAACGCCGACGCACGATAATCTTAATCAAATTCGTCGATTCACGGCGTGTCGAAATGACGTAGGCGTTAAATGAGCTCACCGCGCGTACGATGCAAATCCGTTTCGCGACGTCAATCGCATATCTAATATTCGCGGTTATATCGAACACAATAAAATCACGCGCTCTGTTTATTCGCCTTTTCGCGACGAGACGCGTTCACGAAATCGTTGAGCGACAGACAGAAAGCTCCCGCGTAACAATCTCACTCCGATTAGGGCTCACAATCAGTCAAAAGATTCGAACATATTACAATATGTCTCTTTAAAAACGTATCTATATATTAAAAAATGTTATTTTGCAATTTTATTTATTTTTATATTACTTATTTCAATTATAAATTATTTTTACTCTAAATGTATAATAATTTTGAATGTATGTACACAATATTATTAATATTTCATAAAGCTTAGGTTCGAACTATAATAATTTCGAACTTATCTTTCTGTTCTGAAGTGAGTTCAAATAGTTGAAACATATCTTCAGTTCGAAACGTTCGAACTTGAGGTTCAAACTGTCCGAACTATCCGATCACCTAATGTCTCCGAGCACTAATCCTGATGCGCGCACTCGTAATTTTTTTTTCCTTTTTATTACAGCCGCTCGTCGATTTCGAAAATACGGATTAGGCGCGAAAGGAGGTCGTACCTATGGGGGGAAGTGTGGATGTGTGTGAGTAGTATGTGGGACCTCGAGGTGAGAAAAGAAAAATGACGAAGAGAGGCTGAGGCAACGCCGTCGTTCTTGCGTTTGAAGGCGAGAGAGGAGACGGCGCTTTCGCAGATTCCATGTGAGATACCTGCCGACATTCTTCGTCCTGCAGCGAGGCATTAAGCCGGATGCACATTCGTCGTGGACGACGTTCGTATTCGCGGTATTCGTTTTCCAAGAAAAATATCTTCCGCCTTGAAACGAATTTTACGGCAGATTTCGTTGACGATCGCAAGGGTCCGCGCTGAATCCGACAGTCCCTCCTTTCCTCCCTCCTACCCTCCCTCACTCTTTCTTCGTCTTTATAGATGGTCTTCACGTTTCCATTCGTCGCGCCCTCGAATTATTATTCTTGCCAACTAATTGGCTAGATGTCGTGCGTTAAATCTATTTTGAAGAAAAGATCACTCGGGATCGAGTTCTACGAATGCGCCCGTCGCGTCGGTGTGACGATTCCCGGGCGAAGAAGAAAAAAAAGTATCTTCGCGCCTGCCACCCCTGCGCGACGTGGCGCGGCGCCGCTTTTATCGCCGGTGCGCATCTGATGACGAGACCGAGATGTTAGCACTCCCACGCCGTTAGGCCCGTCCATTTATCCCACCCGACGTACAAAACTCTACCCTCGCCGCCTTCATTCGGCATATCTCCGATCGCGAAATAAAAGCGGGGGGAAAAAGGAAGGAGAGGAAGGAAGAAAGGAAGGAAAGAAGAAAATAAGAGAACACGCACGACGTGGATCGAGGAGGCGCGACTCCCAATTTCGCCGGCGATTTAAGTCGTCATTGTACGAAGCCCGGTACGGCGGAAATAAGAAGAAATCGTGACCGTCTCGCAGGATCATCAGTCTCTATTGTAGGATTTTACGATGGAATTCTGACGGTGCATCTTGCGCCGTTTTCACACGACGACAGCCACACAGGTACGGCGCTCCGCGGCCCCGCGCGGAGAACGGAGGAGCGCGAGGAACGCCAGGCGGGACACGGAGCAGGACGAAGAAAGGGAGAAAGGAGAGGCTTACGAGTATAAGATGGACTTGAAAGGATGTGGCCTGGTCCGCGTCGACTATTCATAATCGAGAATGACAAATCTAATAGATTCTCGACGGTGCGGTCCGCCGCGAGTCGCGAGGCGATGTCCGACGAGCTGGAGCGGCCGCGCGGGGAAGAAACGAAGAGAAAAAGCGAGAGTGGTTTTATTCAAGGCAACGGATGTAACGCTCCATCGGGTTCGGCCTGCTGACGACGAAGACGACGCTGTCGCCGTCGCTGTCGCCGTCACCGTCGCCGTCACTGTCGCCACTCTTATTCGGTCGTATTTAACAATAATATCCACCCTCGGGACGTGCTGTGCAAAGAGAAACCCAACTTCGTTCATAATGAAGTCAAACTAATCTATGACAGACTCTCGGACAATACTTATTGTTGCGACGCGACGGTCGGAATGTTGGAGACGATTTAGTATTGTCATTTGGTGCATTTAGACGCACAGACTAACCGCTGGATGACCGGGGTTCAGATCCTTAGAAACCGAAACTGAACGCTCGTTAACGTGCGTGGGACAAGCGAATTATTCGGTATTCATTCCGTGCGTTATTTGCGCTTGTATCTTGACTGTTGCGCCGATGTGATTAAACTATTTGTCAGCCGACGTCTGTTGACTCTGAGGATTCAATAATTTCGAAGAATGTATTTACGCGATATGACGCAGCGCGAAAGAAAGCGCTCTGGTAGTAAAAACAATAATTACAGTGACGTCCTTTATTGTAGGGGACAGTTTTTTATTTTATAAGTAGCTGTCCTTTATATTTATTTATTTTTTCAAAACTCAATTTTGTTTTTTATTTTTACAATATTACGGAAAATTCTTTTTTACTTAAGCGTTCCAATGTCTAATATCGTAATAACATAAGAATTTTTAAGGAAACAATCGACAAATGTAATTTCCCGTTGAAACTCTGGAAGCTCGCATTTACACAAAATGCAACTATGAGATGAATTGTTTACAATTTTATGATTTTTTGAAAAATAATCATGTACTTAAAAAAAATCCATTCATCTAAAAAATATAACTAAAAATATTATTTTTTAATTCTTGTTAATACGTACATAATTTGAATTTCAATTAATTGAAATTTATTATTACACTTAATCTACACTATGTATAATTTGTTTTGTTTTTTGTTAATTATATATTTTATAATTTTTTAAAATTAAAATTATTCATATTAAATTCGTTTTCATTTTTTTTATTATTCTCTCTCTCTCTCTCTCTCTCTCTCTCTCTCCAAACCTATTTCAGATTTAAACCAAGAGTTCCAACACAGTCGAACACAGTTTCAAACTATAAGACAATTGTGCATTTCATTTTGGGATACTACGCAAGAAAATTTCGTAATACGCAGACTCCTGACAGTCACAAACTGGTTTGGAAACATGTTGGAACAAAGTCCTAAAATTTTCAGGTTTGTCCTTTATTTTCTCCTAGAAATAATATAGTCACCGTAACAATAATACAACAAGGATACAACTCGAAATTAATATTCATCTGTCCAATATACACAATATAATTGTGTATATAATTGTACACACACACACACACACAAACACACACACACACGCGCGCGCGCCACGCACAATTGAAATATTATTAGGTTATATACATTGTATAATATGTGTACATTAAATATAATAATTATATATATAATTATTATTTATGTAATATTATGTATATATTTTTATTATATTTTATATATATAATTATATTCATATATAATTATTATTTATATAATTTTATATTATATTAACATCGACGTCAATATAATATAATCTACACATGCACGTGTGCTTATTACTTGCGCACGCGTGTATATGTACAAATATGAATATGTACAGATGTAAGAGTATTCGCAGGCGATAAAATCGTAAGCCATATATGCGTATACGTGTGTACAAGTGCATACTGCATACGTATATACAAGAAACAGATGCAATCAACGTTCGTTGGCATCGTTAACTTTAAACTCGGCTTTATATAAACATCATGATCTGCGCGTATTTACACGAAGGTATACGAAGATACACGTCTAGCTACATAATTTTTATAAACAATAACGCACAGCGTTATTGAAAGCAATCTTCTCTCACGTGCACCGACGTAAAATCTCCCGCTTTAATAACGAGTACACGTGTGACGTGTTCTCTCTTTTTTTTTATCGTGTATTCTATACAAAGAGACAGATACACCAGAAAAGTTTAATTAAATTTAATAAACGACAGCAGATGAAATACTTCTTCCAACGCGCAGTTGCGCCAAGTTGGAGACTTCTTCTGCGGCGACGCGCGCTGCTTTCGCGAAATCTAAACTGCCACGGATAAGTACATTTATAAGAAGCGAGCGATAGCGCGTATCTCTGGCGTTGTTAATTAATTATGACGAAAGTGAAAGCAGCGCGCGGTATCCTCGTCCTCGCGCGCGACTGCGCTTACTTCATTTACTCGAGCATCGCCAACGGTCGTCGGTCGTTTACGTTCGAAGATTAATGGGGCAATAGACAGCGCCGTAAACGATCGGTCGGCGAGATAATACCACTAACGCGCTATAACGAAGCGCGTGTTTTTTGAACGCGAGCGGACGCGCATCGCGCCGTATCGTCGCCTTAAATTAAACCTAAGGTCACCTCGACCTCAGACAGCGATATATCGAGAGCATGTTCTACACACCGCAAGAGAGAGGGGAAGGGTTAGAGAGAGGCGGTCTCGCCGCGATTCCGCACGGTCTCCTCGCCTCACGTCAATCCCGAGACACTTGTCCCAATCGAGAGGAAGCGGAATATCATCCGAGTTCGCTTTCCTAAAGATTTCCGCTACCGATCAAATAGATCTTCGCGCATACCGTTTGCGTTTATAAATAATCGAAGGGGAGACGTATTGTGTGCCTATATTTAGGTGAAGCCTAAGTGCGTGCCAGTATCTTGTTCGAAGCGATCAGCGCGGGAACAGCCTTGTACTTGGAAATCATGACCGGTCGCCGACGCCGGTCCCGGGGTTCCTGCGGAACGAACGAGCGTCCTTCTTTCCGGCGCCAAGCTGCCGCGCCGCGGTACCATTCATCTTCGAGACAATACGTCTGTCTACGAGAAACCAAAAAAAAGGCAACCCCGAGCTGTGAATGAAATTATCGCCGTATTGCACCGGCGTTTTTCACCATGTGCCGCAACAACCCTCAGATTCTTGGCGTAATCCTGACGCCGGGTACGGAGTCACGTTCCGGTACCGGTAATCCGGAGATTTTCAGTGTAATCTAAAGGGCTCTACGGCCGAAAACGAATCTTGACCATCCTGCCGAGACACGCAAATCCATAATACGACTTGTAACTCCATTAAATGCGACCGAGGAGACTTACAATCCCCTGCGAGAAAGTAGTGACGAATGTGGCGCCTTTCTCCGGACATCTGCTCGGGATCCTCCCTTGTGAATGGTCACACACCTATATAGTTAGGTAGAAATACATTCTACCTAATAATATTTTCAAATAGATCTGAAAGTATTTTTCTCCTTTGTGACAAATTTTCTCGACGACGGAAACCGACGTGTCAACGCCTGATCGTTTATCGTCACGAAATCCTTTGTAATTTTCCCATTTTATATGTTATTTGTAAATATACGGAATCGTCCCTCGGAATGCGGTTCGAACAACAGTTTGACGCATTCCTTCGCTTTTGATCGAACAGCTCTATCCGACTCTTCGCTATGCGACGTTCCACATCGTGGAAAATTCCTAAGCCTACGGTTACAGTGGATACGTGTTCTGATGAACTTTTGTTCGGACGAATACATCAGAACAAACAAACAAGAGTATTGCTATGAGAGCGGTTACACTTAGGGTTGTCAATTCCAAAAGTCTAAATTACCGGAATTGCCTCTTTCGTAACAAAATCTAACCGGACAAAACCGGACAGAAATAATAATCATAAAACTAAATTAAATACTAAATTTAATAAAAAATTACAATATTGGGAGCTTTCCAGCAAGGACACTGTGTAACACAGTTAATCATTTCATCCTTGTTTAACATTGGCAAACAACAAGGATGAAATGATTCACTGTGTTACACAGTGTCGCCTGTGTTCGTTGCTGGAAAGCACCCATTGTTATCCAGACAGTTTTAAAAACAGGGTTTCGTTGAATAAAATAGTAAACTACTCTTATTTAATATAAAATACATTTTATTGATGAACATAAAATTCAGTAAAACATGTTTTGACCACGTGACGTATATTTCGTAAATTATAAAATATACAAATTATAAACGTTTCGTAAATTACAAAACATAAAATATATATATTACGTAATTAAATTCGACCTGACTGGCCAGATATCTATATATATAAGTCGCTGACGTCTGTCTGTCTGTCTGTCTGTCTGTCTGACCGCGAACTCCTCTTTCATTTGTGGACCGATTTTCTATTAATCGGTCTCAAAATTCTTCAAATTTTTCGGGGATGGCGACGTCGTGGTCTTTTTTAGTTTTACACCCCCACCTACCCGCCCACGCATCCACACATTTATTAAGGGAGAGAGAGAGAGGGGGGAAAGAGAGAGAGAGAGAGAGACAGAGAGACGGAGAGCAGGAGAGGGAGGGTAGGAGGGGGAGGGAGAGAGAGCGAGAGAGAGAGAGAGAGGGAGGTATCTACGTGTATTAATACTTCGAATTCGATGTCTACGTGTCCGAGGTTGCCGATGACGAGGTTCAAGTAGTTCGTTCCGTAGTTTTCGGTGTCTGGTTGTATTTAGAGTCCTAAATAATATTTAGGACTCTAGTTGTATTAATACTTCGAATTCGATGTCTATGTATCTTAGGTCGTCGATGACGAGGATCAAGTAGTTCGCTCCGTAGTTTTCGGTATCTAGGTGTATTAATACTTCAAATTCAATGTCTACATGTCACAGGTCACTGATGACGAGGTCCAGGTAGTTCGCACCGTAGTTTTCGGTATCTAGGTGTATTATTACTTCGAATTCGATGTCTATGTATCTCAGGTCGCCGATGACGAGGTTCAAGTAGTTTGCTCCGTAGTTTTCGGTATCTAGGTGTATTAATACTTCGAATTCAATGTCTACGTGTCCGAGGTCGCCGATGACGAAGTCCAGGTAGTTTGCTCCGTAGTTTTTGGTATCTAGATGTATTATTACTTCGAATTCGATGTCTGTGTATCTCAGGTCGCCGATGACGAGGACTTCGAATTCGATGTCTATGTATCTCAGGTCGCCGATGACGAGGTTCAAGTAGTTTGCTCCGTAGTTTACGGTATCTAGCGTCTATTAATACTTCGAATTCGATGTCTACGTGTCACAGGTCACCGATGACGACATTCAAGTAATTCACTCCGTAGTTTTCGGTATCTAGGTGTATTAATACTTCAAATTCGATGTCTACGTGTACGAGGTCGCCGATGACGAGATCCAGGTAGTTCGCTCCGTAGTTTTCGGTATCTAGGTGTATTACTTCGAATTCGATGTTTATGTATCTCAGGTCGCCGATGACGAGGTTCAAGTAGGTTGCTCCGTAGTTTACGGTATCTAGCGTGTATTAATACTTCGAATTCGATGTCTACGTGTCACAGGTCACCGATGACGACATTCA
>NJRP01000339.1:144104-159046 GCA_003063835.1 Aphaenogaster floridana
TTACCGAACTTTTAAAATCGAGTGTTCAAGAGTTTAACAAAAATGCAGAAGTTCATTCGAGTACACTCAAAGAACAGAATGTCTTACGCAAAACCGACGATTTTTTTACATTTAATAACAATAATACGCTGGACCATAACCGAAACGAAAACGTGATGATAACTGATCATATTATTCAAACCTACTTGTCAACTGATACATTTGTGACGGAAAAAGATTTCCCTAAGGCACTTAAACGTGCTTTTATAAAATATAACACCTCGATACCATCTTCAGCTCATGTTGAACGGTTGTTCAGTGCAGGAGGGCTTGTTTTCGACAACCTTCGAGGAAAAATGTCTGATCAAAATTTCAAAATGGCTTTATTACTTAAATTTAATAAGTATCTGTAAACAAAATAAAAAATGTAGAGCATAGAGTATGTTTATAAATAAAATGTATAATAAATAAAGTGATGTTTGTTATTTCCGTTATTTGTAAGACTGTGAAACCATGAAATTATGAAATAAAACAAATTTAATAATTAGGAAAAAAAATTTAACTTTTACCTTTTCAATTATTTTTTATTAACTTAACTTTTAATTCATTTAATTTTAATTAATTCATTTACTTTTAATTAATTTCATTATGGGTTAACTTGTATCTTAACTAAGTTAAATTTTCAAGGCTGTTAACTTTAACTTAACTTAGTTAAAAAAAAATTTAACTTACCCAACCCTGCTCATTGCCAAAAAAGAAAAATAGAACGATGCTTGTGTCGATTTGTGTCGCTTGCTGGAAAACCCCCATAGGCTGTCGCTATCATAACGACAGGATAACGAGTTACTGAATCGCACCCCTGGCTGTAGTGGGATTCTCTAACTCGTTATGCCGTATAACGACAGTTATAACGACAGTCGCGCAGCTTTTTTACATGTAGAAAAGCTGCGCGACTGTCGTTATAACTGTCGTTATACTGCATAACGAGTTAGAGAATCCCACTGCTGGTGCGGAAAGTGCAAAAGAGACGATGGCGCCCTGCATTATCTACCGAGATCCCGCCGGCGGCGCTTAGTTTCGCGCGGCGACGCGCGATGTCGCGACGCATCGCTCAAACCGCTCGAACGTTAGCGGCGTCCGCGCCCGCGCTGTCGCCGCGATGTATGCGCGCTCCGTGATTTACAGAGGAACGTGACAACAACGATGCCGCCGTGTCTGACGACGATGAAATAACGCTTTCACGAGCGCACGAGGCGGTAACCGCTAGATCGACCGGTAGAGAGCTATGCGCAGCGTAATTGTGATGTGTCCGTGCAGTATTGTCAACGGTCAGGTACTCGCTCTATTCTGCAGATGTTTTTCGGTAAGTTGTTCCGCGCTCCTGTACTCCCGCCCCTCCCTTTCACCTTCTCTTTCCCCTACTCTCGACCGCATGCCGCCGCACGGAGCGGCGATCACGAACTGTGGCCGCGAACGAAAGTACGTGTTTCGCGAGTACGACTGTCGGCAAAACGTGAGAGACAAAATGCGTCCGTCGCGAGTCGCGAACGATCGATATCTCGCGAACGTCGTCGCGGAGGCAAATCCTCTCTTTTTCTTTCGCTCTCTCTCCTTTATCTGTCCCTTTTGGGAGCTGGTATCACGATCCCGACGTGTCGGGCGAATTAGCGCAGCCCGATAAAAAGTTCGTCCCCGTCTCGTCGCCCACACACGAACACGCCTTTCCGTTTCGCGCGGCGCGGTGCGGCGCGGCAAGACGTGGTCCGTTCGTTTTGTTCTGCACTTTCTGCACTTCGACTCACCCGTCTTTACGGCTTGAACATACGCGCGTTCCGTTAGGTATGTTCTAGCTGCACTTGTTACACCTTTCCTGCGTTCAAAATAAATTTTTAAATAAACGTTCTCGCTTTGGTTCGCGTTTCCTACATATCTTTCTCCCTTCTCTTCTTCCTCTCTTTCCCGCAGCCTGATTATACAACCGTTTCATTACAAATGCCAAAGGCAATCAGGAATGCGGCTAAAATGTGCAGATGAAATAAAATAGGACGGATATTATAGCAATTGACGCGATATGGTTTTCTCATTAATATTCATATGTAGACTAGGTACTAAATAAAGTAATAAACGTATGAGGACCAAGTCTCTCGATTATTCAACGAGTTACCGAAAGAATGTATAAAAGAAAAACAAATATTTTTTCTATATAAAAGAAAAAAAAATAAAGAGATCCGCGTTGTAAAAAATAAAGATTTCCGGTAAAAAATTTTTCATATATAAACAGATACAAACATATATAAACAAATAGATAAGGCTAAAGATAGGCTCGTTTAATACAAAGCAAAATGAACAAGGAACGACCAAATGACAAGCAAAAATGATTGTTAAAAAATTAGAAATAAAAAGTTGTTTAATTAAATCCAAATTACATGATAATAACGACAAACGTTTCGACTTTACTAACAATAAGTCTTCTTCAACGTAGTACAAACAATTAATACAATAAAAATAAATTAATAAATATCAAGTCAAAAGATATAAATAGATTAAACGCAATAAATGAAGTAACGTTAAATTGTAATTGCGTCCAAATTAAAGATGTGTCGATAAGAGGCAAAGTCTAAAATTAAAAATGTTGTCAAATATAAAAACACGTTTATTTGAAAATTATAATAATTAAGTCCGTAATTAAAAGTGATAAAAGTTACGACGAATTGAACGATGAATTAGTAGTAATTTTTATCACTTTTAATTACGGACTAATTATTATAATTTTCAAACAAGCGTGTTTTCATATTTGACAACTTTTTTAACTTTTAAATTTGCCTCTTATCGACACATCTTTAATTTGGACGCAATTACAATTTAATGACGTTACTTCATTTATTGCGTTTAATTTATTTATATTTAAATCCTTTGACTTGTTGTGTGATATTTATTAATTTATTTTTATTGTATTAATTCTTTGTATTACGCTGAAGAAGACTTAGTAAAGTCGAAACGTTCGTCGTTATTATCATGTCAGGGAGATTAGATTAATCTCCGTATATCATGCAATTTAGATTTAATTAAACAACTTTTTATTTCTAATTTTTTAACAATTATTTTTGCACGTCATTCGGCCGTTCCTTGTTCATTTTGCTTCATATATAAACATATGTAAACATATGTAAACATATATAATTATGTATGAAATATCCCACACAGCATGCATATCCACAAGACGTCCAGAAGATATCCCAAAGATATCCTATCGCCTAAAAATGTCTTCGGGATATCTTCTGGACGTCTTTTGGATATTGCATGCTGTATGGGATGTCATCCATACATAAAATTGCCCATGTATAATCATATAAAACCTTTTTATACATTTATATATGATTATATATGGGCAATTTTATGTATGGACATATTTCATACATAATTATATATGTTTATACATGTTTATATGTGTTATATCTGTTTATATATGTTAATATATAAAAATTTTTTTACCAGGAATTAACGCGCGACTTTATAAAAATCCAGCTTTCGTTTTTATTTTTCCGATCTTACACTGGTGGGAGAGAAAGCGGAGGAAAATCCGAAGGGTCTAAACCGTCTAAACGAGACGATCTATTTTGAATACAGAAAGTGCAGCTAAAACGAGCAAACGCCTGCACGCAGTACCGAGGATTACACTTTGTGTGGCGGCGGCGGCCGATGATGTTCGCGCACGCAGATAGGTTAGGGGAAGTATTGGCCGCTGCCTCGTCTCTGTTTATCCGCGTTACCGAGGTCGCGTCCCGCCCGCAGATCGTCCCCAACGCCCGCCCGACCGCGATGAGAGATTCGTAGCGGAGGTTAGACGCCGAGGTAACCGTCGATCGATGCCGACGCGCGATCTGCCGCGATAGCGCAGATAAGGCGTGGGATTTAAACGTGGGCTTTAAACGATTTCCACGTCGATTTCCGCCGAGCTTGACACGGTTACGGCGAGCGAGAGCCTCGCTTTTTTTTTCCTCTCCTCGCGACAGACCGGTCGTTTACCGTTGGTTTCGCGCGTCTACGAGATCTATAGGATATATATGAATTTAATATTGAGCCGAACTCTCGTTGAACGCCCTTTTCAAATATATTCTTTTATTCCATTATTTATGGTTTCGATAATGATGTCCGGAGAGATCCGCGGTGACAGAACGGCGCGACGTTACTAGATAAATTTGACAGATTGAGGTTTTAACATAATCGTTAATATATGCCGTGCATTTTGTGAAGTGCAGGTGCCAGGTGCCTAGAACACAGCTGGCAAAATGGGCAAGTTGTTGTCAAAGATCTTTGGCAACAAGGAGATGCGTATTCTTATGTTGGGACTGGATGCGGCAGGAAAAACTAGTATCCTTTGCGACGCTACACACATGAGTCTCATATTCTATAGTCGTATTCTATTATTAACCTTATATTAATTTAACTTCTGCAATTGATCTTTTTTATATCGTTAAGCAATACATTATATAATTTGGCTGTACAGTTGCAATTGAAATAGTTTTTTATATATTATATAATGTGTACAAGATGTGTTTCAATTCATCTTTTCTGTAAATTAATTTCCTTAATCAAATTATATCAGCAATATTGTATAAACTTAAACTAGGACAGTCTGTGACAACTATACCAACTGTAGGATTCAATGTAGAAACAGTTACCTATAAGAATGTTAAATTTAATGTGTGGGTAAGTATCATCTCTCTCTCTCTCTCTCTCTCGTTTTCCATGAGAATCTATAAAGATCACCTAAAAATTTAACGTATTAGTCGTTTGCTCTTAATCAAATGAAATGTTTCTGTTATTTAGGATGTAGGTGGTCAAGATAAAATACGTCCGTTATGGCGTCACTACTATACAGGGACGCAAGGACTTATTTTTGTAGTAGACTGTGCGGATCGAGATAGAATCGACGAAGCTCGCCAAGAACTTCATCGAATCATAAATGATAGGGAAATGCGTGATGCGATAATTTTAATCTTTGCTAATAAACAAGATCTTCCGGATGGTAAGTAATACAGTTTTATATTACAATATAAATTATATATTTTTCAGTAGTGAAATAGTATGACTACGCACTGTATATATGTGCTACAGATATCTTTATATGACTTAGCACAATATACGAATTTTCGCCCGTACTTTT
Organism: Aphaenogaster floridana; assembly: GCA_003063835.1. Lineage (NCBI taxonomy): Eukaryota > Metazoa > Arthropoda > Insecta > Hymenoptera > Formicidae > Aphaenogaster > Aphaenogaster floridana. The sequence goes on from NJRP01000339.1 coordinate 149,251, forward strand.
TTTTCTGTAGCAATGAAACCGCACGAAATACAAGAGAAACTGGGATTAACTAGGATACGAGATAGAAATTGGTACGTTCAGCCATCTTGTGCCACAACGGGAGACGGGCTTTACGAGGGCCTTACGTGGTTAACCAGTAATCATAAATTATGAGCAAATATTTATTTTTCACAAATTAGCTATATATACAGAGAATACACGTTTGCTTTGTATTTTTTATTTTAATTTATCATGTGGAGGCTCCGTCAAGACGAACAACTGACAATGATACATTTGACGACATCTTTTTTACGAGTAAAGTTATCACAGGTGCAAAAGGGAAAATGATATAAAAACAACTATTAATGGTGTGTTCCAATAATATCGATACTAGGTGAATAGTAATTTATTGTAAACGAGGTACCAAGGGGCGTGACCTTTGTTATGCTAGCTATTTATCCCATTTCATGGAATTAATTACTGAATAGAGTTACGCTAGCGGGTTTAATACCGTTCTGTACATGTAACATATTCACACAAGTGTACTGTTTCATGAGACACATAAGTTGTAAAAGTTTAAAAAGAAGAAACAAGAAATTACGAGAATCTAGTTATGATATTAAGAGGTTCACGGATTCACAAGGATTAGTATACTGTATAACTTACCTTTGCAGGATCATATCTAATATCTATGTAACTGTTATTTGAGCGGAGTTGCGTTTCTCGAGCGGAAAGTACCTCAAGTTTTTAACGAAACGCAGCTAGATTTTTAACTTCGCAATATCTTGTTGTCAAAATGCTATCTAATATGTATTATATAATATTCATACATATAGCCCGTGAGTATAATACGTGAATAAATTTACAAATACCTGAGGCTTTATATAGTACAGTGAGATTATTTCGTTAAAATATCCTTGCTATTTAGGGTTCTGTGCCGAAAAATTACTTGTAATTTATGATTTTTTTGTAATGTCTTCCAACTCACGTATGTTTTTAATTATTTTTTTTGTTTATCTCGATCATGAATGATCGAAATACGATAATCTAACGTATCACCGGACTTATTATGATTACGCACAAGTCGCAGAATATAGAAAGCAATGCAATAAGGAGTTATCGGTTTACTGATACTGTGAGCTCAAAAACCAAAAAAAAAAAAGAAAAGGAAACAATGTTACGAAGAACGTAACAGCATTGAATCTGCCAATATTTTTTACTGTTTAAGTGAGTATCGGATAATAAAGCATATTAGTATTAGGTCGCAACGATCGGATCGTTAAGAAAAACATTTTAAACGGATGAGATAAATGTTTCCGTGACCGTTTCATTTCTCGTAGCATAATCCAATCCATAGAGTAAGACTAGTAAGGATATATACTTCAAGATTCATAACTGATTCATAGAAGTTTACAAGTGTTCAAAATGTTTGTGTATGATTATCGAATCAAATTGAGTTACAAGTAAATAATAGTGATGATACACCTTGTAATTCGTGAATGCATTGACACCTTGTTTACATTCCATGGTACATTAGCTGGGAATTAGACTGTTAGAGAAACATTTTAGTTATTATGAATAATCTTCTACATGGATTATAACAAGAGATTTTCCAGATGTAAGTTTGTATAACTTTCTCAGCATCCGTACCATTAATATTAAGTATCTCACTTAGAAGATGGTGTGAAGTTGAGCGCATCGTCTGTGTAAAAATCGTAATCAGGCTTTGGAAATATTGAACTATTTTCCAGAACATAATTAGATATATTACCTAGCAGTCTCTATGGCCACGTATTTGTACAACCTCGTGAACGTAATCTCTACATTTTTTAACAATTTCAAATAGCGATATCATTATATATTGTATACTCTCTCTAATCATATAAAAAAATATATAATTGTGTTACGTTTTACCATCAGCTTTAGCAGAAGTCATTTTCTCATTATTAAATGTGATGTTATGATGTTAATTGACGAAATTTTATGTACATAAATATGTTTGATATATTCCAGCTTATGACGAGCGTCTTATGTGTTCCATATATCCACACTAATATGCTATAAAGAAAAAAATACAAACTGATGATAATAACAAATTATATATACACGATGAAAAGTTTCTCGAGGACTAATAGAAAATATTACATGGCGGTTTTGATAAAAAAGAAAAAATACATAGGCAAGGAAAAGAGTCGCTTTAAAAAGATAATATAAGTTTCAGAAGGAAAATAAATTCTAAATTTTTTTATATATATATAATGCAGATATATTTATTTGTTAAATAAATGAACTATTTCACTTCTTAGCATATTGAAATATAATAAGTCAGAGATAATTTAAAATTATCGACTATTTCGCTTCACTAATATCCAAAGCCTGAACATAGCAAGAATTTTACAGCATTAAAGAAATATCTATGATTAGTTCGTAGGGGTAATTACTGTAATTTTGTTACTGCACGGCGAATTATATCCAGTAGCAATTTAATAAATTCATGTTTGGAGTTCAGAGATAAGATAACGAAAAGGCCAATAAAAGATTAAAGATCTCGGACTCCAAAATAGGTAGTCTCCAAACTCAGTTCGGTGAACAAATAGTTTTGTTATGATATTGTGTTGCACAGAAGAAAATATTCGTAAATATTTAGAATACAGATGTGTTGTTTGCTACAATTTTTAGGTAATTTGATATTATCAATGTTATATAGAGACCCTAAAATTTATCGCTATCAAGAGATACGCTGGAAGTTTTACTCAAGATAAAAAGCATATGGTAACGTGTCATCTCTTTCATTTATACATATACATACACACACACACCCACACACATACACACACAAATATATATATACGTATCTTTTCGGTTAGAAGAAAGAATATTCAGGTGTGATTTGCCATTTAGAAAATTATAACGACATTTGATAAGTACATCTTATCAGGGGCCATACAAAAAAATTTAAGGCTCATTAAAGCGCTTTGGAATATAAGGAATAATATTACACGTGAATTGACGCTGTCAGCTTACATATGGATCGACGCTATCAGCCAGAGAATTCCTAATGCACCACAATTATGAATAGAATATTTCCGAGAACGAAATATTCTGTCTGCCTTAGAAGAAAGGAAGACTTAGCGCAATAAAGGAGAAAATCAATACTGTTCTGTTAATTTACATATTTGCTATTTATTCCTTGTTTGAATAGTCTATAGTGTGTTACACTCTTAATTATATGGCCCTCGAATGTTATAAAACTATTTACACGTAATTATTCAAATAAATTCTAACTAATACTTTAGGAATCCTCATTATAAATCAACGAGCAATCCGTATTCTTCTAGGATAGAAAGAACGGATTGCCCATAAAGAATCTCGGGCATTAAGATAATTTCGATTAGGAGCATTTACTGGTGCAGCAGGAGCTTTTTGGTTTATGGTGTGTATATGGAATATAAATATATAATATAAATGCAATATATATATATATATATATAAATATAATAGCAATTTTTACGAAATCGGAAATCGACGAAGCTAGAAAGTATATGTACTTGTATATTACTATCATTTGTATAATAAAAATTTCTTTAAATTGTGCATTCTGTGGTATGTACATATATGTACCATGCAATGAACATGCAACAATTAGTTATTTATGATAATAATTTATGGGTATAGAAACACTAAAGATACTTTACAGTTTACTTTTTTTTTATTAGTACTTTAATATATATTATCCCCAATTTACATAAGACTGAATCAACAGTAAAGTAAAATAAATAACATTGTTTAAATTCAGTGAGGAGTCATGGTTTTACTATTTTGACAGTCAATATGATTAGCTTCGAGCAAAATGGGATATTAACCGTCCCATTATCTTCCATATTTTTTACCTTAACTTCGGACATATTATTAAATCGAAGTTTAATAACATATAATCTCAGAAAAAAAACAAAAAACCACGTATTTAATGCATGCGCTTTGCTCTTTTACAAAAATAAAGCTATATAAAATAGAATTCTTAAAGTAGGTAAATATTAAAATATCAATTTTTATGACAATATCATTAAAAAAATTTCTTTTTTCTTAAATTAACGCAGCAATGCATATATAGATCATATATATATATACACATGTAACTTTTCATTGTAAAATCAATGGCAACATTTCGAGTTACCACGGTATCGCATGTTAATACTGCAGTTCAATTGCAAATTCGTAGATTCACAAATGAGATTCATATAACCGTTTACATTTTCGCGTTTGAGAAATATCTTGGTTTATATTAAAAATAAGCTAAAGTTTCATCGTACCAATTCACGTGTGGTCTAACTGTATAGACTCTAAAATACGATGTTAAAACATTTGTAATATATACATTAGAGCTAGTAAAAGCATTCTTAGAACTACGAGATTCATATACAGAATACTTCACAGAATTAAATATATTGAAATCGTGACTTGCTTGGTTCGCGATCGTGATTCCCTCGGAGATTTTAATTCGATTAAATAGTTTATAAACACGAATATATCTGATCAGTTTTTTAACGTATTTAAAAAATTGTTCTACAGTTCTGTACAATTGTTCTGTACAGTTAACAACACGATTATCATATATCCCCAATTTGATAAACATTTCAAGTGCTTCCTATTTCTATATAATCTTGTACGGATTTGTAATAAATGGTTGGATGCTATCTATTGGGTCGCTGCTCCTCCACAAGCGCTATCAATCGTTGCCGTGTTTTCTTATTATTTTGACACGTCGCCGAAATCAGACCAACTAAATGTTTAACTGAATATTCCTGCAAGACATTAATCACACATTTTATATGCTAGTATTACGGATAGAGAATAAAAAATTGCCAATATCTCGCATTTATAATACTGCGAATATACGTACCTTATGCTCCTTAATCCATTCTTCGAAGCTATTTTCTGGAAGATAATATGCTTTGATGTACAATTCAACATACTCCCTGTGAGGCATAGGTCTCAACGACGTCACTTTCTCGAACTTTGACTTTAGCTGCGTGAAATCGAGTTGCATTAGAGCTCTACCGCCATTCGAACACTTTTTAGCATAGGAAAACCTAGAGAGATAAAATTAAACATTTCCATTAATTCCTTTAGAATATTAAGTACTCTTAGAAAGATATAGTAATAAGTTTATATAACTTGTGCGTGGAAAGTGCCCATTACGCGCGTTTCACGCGCGTAATGGGCCACTTTCCACGCACGTGTAATATAAAATAGTGTGTGTAACACGTGCGAGTTGACAATTGTAAACTCGTGCGGGTGATCGCATTCGCCTTCTCCGCGCTCGTGTCCAATTGTCAACTTCCCGCACTTGTTACACAAATAACTATTCTTGTACCCTTCCACTAATGTATGTGTAATTAAGTGAGCCACATTTTCCCATACTGCATTACATGTATCCGCATTTAAAGGTATGTATGTTCCAATAGTGTTAAGTCTCTCGTTCAAGGTGCATACTTCCTATTAAAAAAATGTCAAACAATAATTTTCCATATCATGATTGACAAAGTTTGATTTAACAAATAGCAACACATACTTGGATTAGTGTATCGATGTAATTACTGTGTTGAGACATGACGTCCGTCACTTCCCAATTGACTTTGCTCATTAAATTTAAAATATTTGCAACGTCAAATGCTTGCGACGTTACCGCCATATAGATTGGCTTTCTTAAGTCTACGGCAGATGCTATCGTTTGCATATAAAACTGATGTAAAAATCCTCTCTGAGGACTGCTGGCAATAAGATGCTCTAAATAAGGCCGTAAGCCTTCGTATTGTTGTCCTAAAAATATCAGAGACTCGACAGCTACAATACGTTCCGTTAATCCGTGAAGTTTCTCGGGCTGTGACAAATTCACAATGGATGAAAGCTGTGGTTGTCTTACTTTATCGTAATTTGCATTGCCATTTTCTTCCATTGTATCGTTCTCAGAAATAATCAGAGTTTCTCTGATTCGCGCTAAAGATAATTTTAATTTTGGACTATATAACGAGTCACTATTGATTTGCTGAAATAACAGAACCATATTCTAAATCACGTTCCAATCACGCGAACATGGTTAAAGATTGTAACATGAACTTACGAGATCCGATGTAAAGAATAAATGTACTGTGTAGAAGCATAGCTCGAAAAATTGTATCATGCTCTGTATGACAGTAACCGCAATTGATCGTAAAAGCTTCGACATCTGTAGGTACTTGCCGCACACTCTCAGTATACTTAACGTCGTGTTTGTGACCATAGGTCCAGATTGTTTGAGTTTGCACTTCTTTTTATTAACTTTTATATGGTCTGGCTCATCGACATACTCGTGCTTCAGTTCATCGGGAATATCCTCATCGGACTCGTCCGAAAAATACGCAGGTTGATCAATCTAGATAAGAATATGCGAAAGATTAATAATATAAATTAATCATTTTATCAGCGTTAAAATATGAGTTTAATGATTTTCCTACTTCATCGTTTATTAAAATATCTTCATCCATGGTATCATCCAATCCTATTGTAAACGGTGACAAACCGCCTTCCAGATATTTCTGTACGTCAACTCCCGTAGAATTGTCGCTATCGCTTAAAGTCGAGCTATCCAGGCTATTCCACGCTTTACAATTATTGAGTGAAGGTTTCAGACTTCGAAACTCTAATAATTGTGTAGCCATGAAATTGGATTTCACAGGACACAATTCCCAGCCATCATTTTCCAAAAACATTTTCAATTCATCCAAACGAGATGCGTGATAATGAGAAAAGTAAGATAGGGACTGCTTTTTTATGGACTCCTGCAAGTTCTCCGATTTGAAACCACAGAGGTCTTCCCCAATTTCCATCAACCTATAATTAACAGATAATTTATATAAAGATGTTTTATTTATTTAGCACTAACTGATAATTATCGTTACATATTGTCAATTTGCTTACTTGTTAACTATACCCAATACCTGAACAAATTGTTCAAACTTGGTATTTGTCAAATCTGTACTCATCAGATATATTGATATCTTCATTTCCACATCGTGCCATACTCGGACCATACCGTTCTCTAATTTGTGTTTGACGTATTGCTTGCTCAAAGTTGCCTCTAAATCCTTAACATCGGATTTACATTCGGCTTTATCCTCTTGCGCGTTATGCCAATTTACAATTAAATGGTACGAATTTAGTATTGTCCACAACGATTTGCACAGTTCCGTGAGACAAGCTATACATTTTTCACGAGGCACAGCCTGACACAATTGTTTATATTGTCTTTTCACGTCGCCTCCCGCATAGCGATGGATAACTGCGAACGCTGTGTTATGAATGGCAGCAGTGAAATGCATATGCAATTGATCCATGGCAGATTGAGTTTTTCCTAATAATGTATATGCTTCCTGAATGGAAGAATACACTGCAACATCGAATTCAGTGCACATTTTAGAGAGCGTATTGTCTAAGGTCCTTTCCGCTTGATCCAAAATATTTTGCAAATTTGTATTCAGCTCAGCGATACAATGGAAATGCTTGTAAGTCTGAGCGGCACTCTGGCACTCCAAAAGAAGCGATATGGCTCCAGGATAATTTCCTTCGTTTAGAAGCTCTTGCAGACGATCCCCCGTACATTGCTGCATAAGAATTAGGTTTACAATGTAAAAAGATCTTTTTCTACTCATTTAATGTGATATGAAGTTAGAACTTAGCTTCATACAAGGCACATATTATCTTTTCAAAGACAGGCATATAAAATATGAATTGACTTACCAGGGTTTTTATAGTATTTAAACTATTTAACAATTCCTGGACTACTTGTCGTCTCTGATAGTTAGCTAATATGCCTAAACTCGCTTTAGTAAATTGTTTCTCAGCTAATTTCAGATCTGCCCTTCCTATCTTACATATTTCTACGACGTCCTGCAGTTGATCCTGCAGCAGTTGAATCTTGTCAAATTCCATTTTACAAGCGCTCTGCTTCTGCAAAATAAGCTGCAACACTTTCTTAGAGACAACTTGATGTTGCTGCTTGAGTTTCTTGTAATGTTTCTCAATTTCCTTGGAGTGCAATATCGTTGGCAGTTTCTTTAGTTCGTAGCGCGACGAATCAAAACTACCATCGGTATTAAAGTAAACATCTTCGATAGAATCTAACACATCTTGATCGGGTATAGGCTCGCTTTCTGTTGATTGATCAGCCTCGGAACAGAGATCTTCACATTTTTGCAACTCGGGTGGATTAAGCAGATCGGGATTCAAACCCATAAGTGGCACTATGGTCGGATTCTAAAAACATGATAAACGATTATGGATTTTATTTATTTTAACAATGATACAGTTACTTTCATATCAAGCATTTTATTTAATTTTGGCTAAAATCAAGAACAGATAATACAGATATGTCAAGACTGAATGGATATTTTTCAAACACGTGCAACTGAATTATATATATATATATATAATTCAGTATATAATTATAAATATATATATATATACACACACACGTACAATTCCAGTTAAGTATTAAATATAAATATTGAGTTATATCCTACATTTATATTTAAATTACATATTATGACATAATAACATGTATTATGGCATAAATATAACCGTTACGAGATATGATATAATTGATCAAATGTTGAATTCCCGAAACTACTATTTTATCGATAATAATTCTCGTTAAAACCAATTATGAAGATAAGAAGAATAAGGAGTAATGCGACGTAACATCGTTTGTCATCGAAACGTCAAATTCGACACTGTACACATCACTTCCGAGTTGTCACATAACCTAACTCTCGGACAGCGCAGCGAACGGAGCCGCGCTTATATGTCGCATGTAACGATATTCGCTTGGAGTATTCGCGAACGATCGGGCTTGCCTGCTTGTTAATGAGGCCGAAAAATTTTATCTTCAAATCCTCCATGATCTCGGACTGCATCGCGATCGTCAGGCCAGACGCATTCTCGTCTGTTTACACGACTGCAATCCGGCTGGTGCGCCCTGCGTTACCGTGACATTTCCAAGAAGCAGGAGCGGCATAATAAATCTCGACCGAGCATCGATGGTCCCCCTTCTCGATTCTCTAATCGCGGATTTCAATTCGAATCTTTCGAGAGGGAGAGAGAGAGAGAGAGAGAGAGAGAGAGAGAGAGGGAGAGAGAGAGAGAGAGAGAGAACCGCTCACTCGTTCTTATCCACGTATGTATATACGTGGAAACAAGCGACAGCACCGTCGAGATGTTGTCGAGATGATTCCTTTTGAAGTTGGTCAAGTGCACGTCGATATTCGGTATCTCGCAGCGCGCAGCGAGAACTTGAAGAATAGTGGAGTAGTGGACCCGCGAGCGCCGCTACGTTCAGGTATGTGCGAAGTTTCGAATCGAAAAGCGTCGAAGAGCCTTGAGGATGTTCAGGCATTACGACTAAAATGATGAAAACTCGCTGAAACCAATTGGATTCTGTAGATTTCATCATAAAAAAATTCTGTCAAAGTTTGAGGCTGTTTAGGAAGCTTGTTGCTGAGAAAATTAAATAATAAAATTACACGTAGTCTTATGAAAAGTGGGGGAAAAATTATTATATCTCACAAGGGACCGTCTCGGTTTGTACAACGAGTTAGTGAAAATCCTTGAAATCAGTAAAATTTGACAACATTAAATGTAAATTAAAAAAGAAATTAAGACCGGATATGTCATAGGTTCCAAGAAATTTGGAATTGTAGTGCGTGGTAAAAGTTCAGGAACAGCCAATAATCTCAAAAGATATTAATTTTAAAAAAATGTTTAGGACAAAAGTTGTAGGGTT
>NJRP01000339.1:159146-173049 GCA_003063835.1 Aphaenogaster floridana
ATCTGATAGCTTTTTTTAAACCCTACAACTTTTGTCCTAAACATTTTTTTAAAAAATTAATTCTTTTGAGATTATTGGCTGTTCCTGAACTTTTACCACGCACTACAATTCCAAATTTCTTGGAACCTATGACATATCCGGTCTTAATTTCTTTTTTAATTTACATTTAATGTTGTCAAATTTTACTGATTTCAAGGATTCTCACTAACTCGTTGTACAAACCAAGAGACAGTCTCGTGTCAGTGAAAAATGATGAAAAAAATATAAAATTTTGCAAGTAGAACGGTTAAGACTACACAATTGTCTATACCAATTTTTAGCTTAATTAGGAGACTTGTTTTTTTTATTTAATAATGTTTATATTTAATGTTTATGTTTATGTAATTGTCTCGACTCGTTTACATACGCTCAAATACACGGAAAAAAAATTTGTTAACTTGACTAAATTTTTCAACTAAATAAAATTTATTTAGTTCAAGTATTTATTTATTTAACTTAAACATATAATATATTATGTTGAAGAAATTTTATTTAGTTGAAAAATTTAGTCAAGTTAACAAATTTTTTTTCCCGTGTACAAATAAGAAGATTATATACGTACACTATCGAATGCCATGCAATGTTGCGAAAAATGATTTAACTCTTGAAACTAATTGTACATAAGCAATTTAACTTTTAGAAGGGAAAAAGTATCTGTACCGCCCGACATCCTTAATACAAACTCTGAGCGCTACTCCTTTCCGGATTACAAATTTTAAAATAAAAATATAAAAAGAGAAAGGATCTTTGGTAAGCCAATCCTTGGTAAGCCAATCCTCGCGTAAGTCAATTCTTGGTCGCATTTCAAACGTAAGATCGTATATACGCGCGCGTGCAAAGTATGTAGATACATAATATATTCATATTGCGCAATGAAGATTCTTAAGGAGGCAGATGCTAAAAATAAAATAGCGAGATCGCAGTTAATTATAATTGCATAAGACAGGATGTCTTAGCGGATCATCTTTCATTCATGTGAACTCACCAATTAATGCAAATATAATGTATAAATACATAAATAAATAAGGAAGATGTGGGAGGAATGGAACAGTGGGGAAGGAATAGGACATTTTAAATATCCTACCTTGAATTAAATTTTAGCAGTTATACATAGTACATCATAATAATAAAATATAATAATAAAACAAATATAATAGCAAACATAATAATTAAACATTGGTACAGGTATAAATGGTGAAAATAATATTTATTCAAAAGGTATCCCATTCCTCCCACGTCTCCCCTACAATAACAGAGAAATATTGCTAAAGGAGGAAAAGATCACGACATTTTGATCAAAACGACGAATGCGTACGGTCAAAATTCATAGAATTTATGAAAATAAAAAGACAGAATTTTCTCATATAAATATTTTTGTCTTCAATTGTAGAAATATATCACTGGAATAATACTAATGCTTTCATGATAATACATCAAGAAAGAATATGTATCTGTAAAAGAAAATATCGATAATGTGTGTACGATTTTCGCGTATCGATGTCGTTTGCGTGGAAGAATCGCGTCTCGGTGAAGACAAGGAAAACGTGGTAAGAAGGAGGAATGAAATAAAAGCACGCGTGGGATGTGCTAATCCACGTAATAACTTGGATAACCGGCGAATAACCGCGTTTCATCTTCCCGAGGGATCTAATAATAGAGCCTTCCAAGTTCTATAAAATTCGCCGAGTTAAATTAAAAGCTAAATTAAAAAGAATAACTTTCTTTTCCTTGTATATCTGTTCTAATTTTGAAACAACTATACAATGAAATGAGATTTCTTTTTTAACAACATATATATATATATATATATATATATATATAACAACGGATATTATATCAGACATTCAGAAGTTTATTTTTGATTTTTAAAATTTATTCATTCGAATGCAATATATCTGTTTACTCTTTGTCAAAGTCTTATTGGCATTGATGCCAAAACCGGCTTATTTTTTTCGCGTGCCACTCTATATACACTACCGCTCAAAAGTATTTGCCTACTTTGTCTTCCTAAATTAAATGATAGAAATTCAAAAGAATTAATGAACAATTTTAAGAGTGGACATTGAATGTAATAATAATGTTTCATATTACATTATTACATTATTATTACATTAAATGTCTACTCTTAAAATTGTTCATTAATTCTGGGGGGGGGGAGAATTAGGGGGATAAATCCCCCCCCCCGAAATTTGGAAATATCAAATATGAAAATATGAAAATGAAAGGTTGAAAGCCGAGAGAGAAATGAAATGGTAAATGCTTTAAGCTCTAAAAAAAATGTCCTGAACGAACATTGTTATCTTATTTAATTAAACGTTACGAGTTCTGATTAGTGATTTTAATTTTTTTAAATCCCCCCCTCCGAAATAAAATCCTGGCTACGCCCGTGTAATGTTTAATAGATCAAAAATTTTCATTCTACATATATAAAAAGAATATAATAGAATTAGAATTAGAATAGAAATTAAACATTAAAAAAATTCATGTAGAAATTAGAGCAGGCAAATATTTTTGAGCGGTAGTGTACATCATAAAGTCGAGTCTACTGCGAAATTATTATTATATATTGACAATGTAATAATGCTATCGTGTCCGATGTGTTTTTATTCAGAACATCGCAGTGAATAGTTTGCGCAAATTCCGAACGTTCTTTGCGATTGAAAGTAATCGATAATTGCCGGCGATGTTCCGTCGCGATAAACGGTATTCGACGTTACGCGACGATTATCAAACCTATTGTGTCGTCGGGACGAGATCTAGCCGAGGTAAAATGCCGCGCGCTGTTTTACAGTAGTTGTCGTGCGCTACTCGAATAATTACAGCAATCCCCGGCTAGATAACGGCGCGATTCGCCATAAAAATTACTAAACGCCAACATATTCTCGCGGGCACTTAAAAGTACCTTGTAACGACAAGCGAAAGTTACCTATTGGGCGAAGACAGGGGCGTAACAGCGAGCCGAGGGCCGGGCGTGATAAGAGAGGACAAGCTTGGCGCGAGGAGAGTGAGAGAGAGGGGGGGGAGGAAATATCGGTACGCCGCCGATTATGTGGAAGTTTAACGCAATGGCAGGTGATATGTACGAGGGGGAAAAAAATGAAAATACGACCCCGACGTATCCGTAACTGTACGGCTCGCTCGCGTATCCACCCCTAATTGTTTACGCCACTGGACAACGAGGGGTTGAAATCGATGCGACTGGGCGCAACGGCAAGCGTGGGTGTTCCAGGGTAGACCTGCGATCTCGCGCTTCCCGATTGGCCGTATCCGGCGTAACCCGGCGGCCGATTGGCCGGCCGAGCCTCCCACGCGTCCTCTCTCCGCCATCCCCCTGCCCCTCTCCAACCAGCAACGCGAGCCGGCCGCAGGTGAGATCGCGTGGCGCAGGTGTGTTCGCAGTGTGGCTGTGCACCGTCACGCGCCCCAGCAGAGATAGCATATTCTTTTCTTACGGGCGTAAGTGGGAGAAGGAGGGTGGCGAGAGAACGGAGCGGCCCCGAAGGAGCGAGAGACCAGAAAGATTCCGAGAAAGGGCGAGCGAAGTGGGTGGTGAGAGAGCGACCTCGCCGCGCCGTTAACATTCGCACCTACGCATACAGACGCAGCGCAGCCGAAGCGGAGTGCTCTCGGGGCGAGGGACCTTGCGCGAGCCACCCCGAGGAGTTACTCGAATCTTGGTGGCGCACCAGACACCAGCGGGCGAGCGAGCGAGCGAGGCAGGTGATTCTCGCGAGGGTGACGGTACACATCACCGGGTTCGCGTTCGCGAGGAGGAACCAGGGATTCTTCGGGGAGAGAAGGGAAGAAGCCTCCCAGCGAGAAGTGAGAAAGGAGAGCCCGAAGTCGCTCTCCGTCGTCGTCGCAGCAGAGCGAGAGAGGAAAGAGGAGAGCGCCTGTCCGCAACTCGCAAACGCGTCCGCATCCGCGAAGCAAGGATGGTACGGAGATTCTGCAACGGCGCGGTTGCACTTGGCATCGCCCTGACGGCCTGCGCCGCCTTTCCGCGCGCCGTCATGGCGATCGACCTCAGCCGTTTCTACGGTCACTTCAACACGAAACGCTCGGGTAAGTCGACGACAGGGTCCTTGGCACGGCGGGATCGGGGGACGGCGCGAAAGCTCGCGAGCGCACCTTTGAGAAGGCATGATTCCGAGCTATTGAGACCGCGAGTCTTGCAATTAGGCGCGCAACCGTAAGACGATCGCGCGGTAGACTACGGTCGTTTTATAAAGGACATTATTCCAAAGTTCTTTTTAGAAAAATATTAAGTTTTGCACACATGAACGTAATTGCAAGAACATTACAATTCTAATGGAACTTTCATCACCAATGATTTTATAAATTGCAGAATCTTCAAGATAAAATATGCACTAAGAAAAGAAATTTGTTGAAAAACTAAAATATTTAGTCCGATACGTTCAACTAAAACATTAGTTGGTTTAACTGAACATTAGTTGAATTAACTGATTCTTGATTAAAAAATAAGCTATATCTTTTTAATTAATGTTAGTTGGTTTAACTAATGTTCAGTTAAACCAACTAATGTTTTAGTTGAACGTATCGGACCAAATATTTTAGTTTCTCAACAAATTTTTTTTCTCAATGTGCATATTTAAAAAAATATGCATTATTTTTTTAAATTTAGAATATTTATGAAGTTTTTATCATGACAAAATATATATATTTTTTGTATCCTGTATTCTGCATGTTTCTGTATAACATTTATATAATCGATTATACACTCGCTACGTTTTATGGAATTTCTTTATTTTTTATTACAATGCGTGGACAGTATATTTATATATAAAATTATTCAAAAGAAAAAAGTAATCAAATATTATCAATATTTATCAAATAATTTTAGCCGTTCGTAGCTTTGCTCTCACCAGCTATTTTTTTTTTCGCTTAATATTTTGCAATTGAAGCAGTTCAAAATAAAAATTTTATTGGGATATTTTATCTCAATACATGTTCATAATTTAATACATTATGTACTTTTATATCTTTTTGACGAATACACGTGTCCGATGAAATTCTAACTCTGTTATAAACTATCGAAGTTTCTGTTAGAAACTAACAACAGCTTTAATTGTTTATGATAAATTATATTATAAATGTGTATTTATAATATAGTTCTAGAGAATATATTAAACACACGTTTGATGTTTGGTAATTCGTGCATCATCTCGTCCACGCAAACATAGTGTTAACTACTGCAACCGCAGAAACTAACAGCTCGGAAAACTAATGTATATAGCTCACGTGATTGCGAAATTCTAATTAGAGAAAGTTGCATCTGTATTAATTAGACAAATTAGCTCGACGTGAAACTTATGAACGAGTTTGCACAATTCTTCCGCTACATGTCGGAATATAATAAAGTGTTTCACTTCTACCGTCATTTAGTAATTTTTCGACTGCTTTGATATTGACTTAAGGAGAATGTTTAGAGAAATCATTCATCGATATTTCTTTTAGCATCGTATATCTACTCAAATTATTATGTAATCAAATTGCAAGAAAATTTTATAGGCAAAGTCATGGGCGCTCATGAGGGGGACGGCAAGGAGAGGCAATTTAATTTTAATTTTTTCAATTTAGAATAATTTTATGATTGAAATTTGCTTTTTCTGAATAATTATGAATTTTTCATTGTTTTATTTATACCAAATGAAGTATCTTATTTCTTAACCCTCAGTCTTTCACAGTCTAAACAAAAATGGTATCCCTAAATATATTTACACTCTGCCTCCCCTTGAAAAAAGTTGTAAGAGCGCCCATGAGCAAAGTTCGCTTGAAATTAACTAAAGAATATGATCTTGTCGGTTCGAGAGAAAAAGAACTAAAAGCTTCGTCTTTTACATAACGTACGAAACAATACGTGCACGTGTAAACTTTAGCTTACAGCGAGTAAACATTTTATATATGAGCCCACGCGGGACGCTTGTAAAGGCACGAAATGGAGAGGTAGCTTCCGAGGGGATAGTGTCGGCCTTTGCGTTATCATGTTCCTCCTGAATAACATTCATTAAAATTAATGGGCTCGGAGTATTACGTTGGAGACGTTTCGCTGGAACTCGCGGCCATATGGCAGCGTGTTCTCCGACGGTTAGTTACGTGCACGGTCAATAACGCGCATACTTAACGCGTACCGAGTCACATATAGTACGCCGATGACATTTAGAAACACGCGTTTTTACTCAGCTCGCAGCTATTCAGGGCCGGGCTGCCGCGAAGCGGGCGTCATGCGGTCGTTGCATCCCCTGTCACACCCGAGCCCCCGTTTCTCGTAATTATCTATTCCATAAATCAATTTTTCTTAAAAGTAATATCACAAAGTTGCGCCAACTAAAATAAAATTCAGACACATTATATATTTTTTCACACATTCTCCATAATTTGATATTAAAAATATATTCAATATCCTTTCTCGCCTGAGTCTCAATTTCTCATAATTATCTATTCCACAAATCGATTTTTCCTAAAAAAGTAATGATGTCACAAAGTTGCGCCAACTAAAATAAAATTCAGATACACTATATAATTCTTTCATCACCGTGCTTTGATATTAAAAATGTTATATCCAATATCCTCTGTCTCGTTCGAACCTACATTTCTCGTAATTATGTATTTCATAAATCTATTTTTCTTAAAAGTAATGATGTCACAAAGTTGCGCCAACTAAAATAAAATTTACACACTATATAATTTTTCATTACCGTGTTTTGATATTAAAAATGTTATATCCAATATCCTCTGTCTCGTCCGAACCCACATTTTTCGTAATTATGTATTTCATAAATCTATTTTTCTCAAAAGTAATGATATCACAAAGTTACGTCACTAAACTAACATTCAGATACACTATATAGTTTTTTCATCACCGTGCGCTTTGATATTAAAAATATTACATCCAATATCCCCTGTCTCGCTCGAGCCCCTGTATGTTTCTCGTAATTATCCATCTTCCATCAACCCTTTGGGCTACCCTTTGTTCTGCGGTACTTTTATTTTGAGACGCGTTTTCAGAGAATCTTGTCGAGAGAAGCGATAAAAGATCTTTTAGACCAGGGGTTCTCAAACTTTATTTTTCGCGTACCACTCCAATATCTACATAAACAGTCACGTACCACCAATTAAAATTAAGATGAATACTACAGTGTAGCATGCGTATGCTACACTTATTGTTAAGTAATATTAGAACATGTGATCCCCCTTAACGCGATTATCACACCCCCCTCATGAAATGCTCGGTCTATGTTTGTCTATGGACCGATTGTTCCAACTTCTTGGTAAGCTAACTAATAGTTAAATCATATGTTTATCCTTGTCTAATTTGAAGGAAAAACAAAGAGAGACATATGATTTAACTATTAGTTAGCTTACCAAAAAGTTGGAACAACCGGCCCTATGTAGCCACCAGTGGTACGCGTACCACATAGTTTGAGAAACCCTGTTTTAGACGTTTTTCGCGAGCGAGTTTCAACCAAAATAAGAGATGAGTAAAAGTTCAAGTAAGAGATGAAGTCGATAGAACGTGCCTTCGCAGATTCGACGGGGCAGAAGTTATTTTTAGAGATAAGATATTGCTACTAGATATGTTCCTATTTATTTGTCATCTTTCGATCGTCAGCGAAACGGTAAGGTTTGCAGGTCTCTTCAAGTAGATTCGAGTTCGCTTTTAAACTGTTCGCAACTCGTATCCTATGCAGAGAGGCGCGAAGTTTCAACAAGTTTATATTGCAGAAATTCCGTAACGTGCGTATGGGGAATAGAAGTTTGAAACGGTGGTCGCCGATCGAAACATTCCTATTTAAAATTTATCGCACCTGTCGCGTATCTCCCATCTGCAGAGAAGTATATGCGACAATCTTATTTTTTCTTTAAATTCCCCCGACGATTATTTCATTCGGAATTCATTGAGGTCGGGGTTCGCGGTCTCGTGGGGGTAGCGACTATCCCCTGGGGAATTATTGTTCATTGTCGATCGGTGAAATATTTGTAATGTCGCTGATGAGAAACGCCCACGGACGCGTGGGCGTCTTATCTAAACACGTGGGGAAAAAAAATTGCCACGCTCGTGCAGCAATTTAATAATATTTTGCAACCGCGGTTTAAGTTCAACGCAAACCTCGATGGGACAGATAACGAATTCCGGATACGATCAATAGGTTCCTCGTTGATTAATAAAATATTTGTCTGAAGACCCACGCAGGCGTCCTGTTTAAAGTTTTAAACATGCGAGAGAAAGAAAACTGCGACGTATGCGTAATAATTTAATAACATTTCGCGGCCCGGCCGGTTGAAGTTAACACGGAAAAAACGATAAGATTGCCACAACCACAATAATAGTAACATTTGGTACAGCCACGTCCTGTGGTTGTCACATTCACATTGATGTGAAGGCAACTATATGCATTTGGTACAGCAAACATAGTGAATGTTGAGACAAACATATATAGATGCACTACACAAAACAATGTGAATGTGACAACCACAAGACGTGGCTGTACTAAATGTTACTATTATTGTGGTTGTGGCAACCTTATTGTTTTTTCCGTGAACGCAATTCTCGATATGACGAATTCCGGATACGATCGGTAGGTTTCTCATTGATTAATAAAATATTTGCCCGAAGACCCACGTAGGCGTCCTGTCTAAACACGCGGGAGAAAGAAAACTGTGACGTATGCGTAATAATTTAATACCGTTTCCCGGCCGATTTAAGTTCAACGCAATCCTCGATATGAGACAGATGATGAATTCTGTATACGATCGGTAGGTTCTTTGTTGATTAGTAAAATGTTTGCCTGAAACCCCACTTTACCTCACGTAGAAGTTCTGCTTTAACATGTAAAGTTTTAAACATGGGAGAGAAAGAAAATTGCGACGTGCACTGTTAAATTCGTAGTGTCAAATTAACTTCAATTTGAGTTATTTTTAACTATTCTATAGGTCGCCACTGCTCCTACTCAATATGTCATTAATTTCGACATGTTATTTTAATTAAATTAACGACAAATATGTCATTTTGACATACATGATAGTTAAAAGAAACAAAATGTTTCTAACTATTGTTTTAGTTAAATTAACGACATATTGAGTAGGAGCAGTGGCGATTCCCAATCCCAAAGGAATTAACAGTGTAAGCGTAATAATTTAATAACATTTCGCGGCCGGTTGAAATTAACACAATTCTCGATATGACAAATTCCGGATACGATCGGCAGGTTCCTTGTTGATTAGTAAAATGTTTACCTGAAGCCCGACGTCCTATCTAAACACGCGGGTAAAAGAGAACCGCGGCGTATGCGTAATAATTTAATAACGCTGATGGCCGGGGCCGGAGGTTCGATACGGTTTTCAATATACAGTGTGTTTCATTTTAATTTCCCCAGGCAAATATCTCGAAAAATATGGAAGATATAGAAAAACGTTTCGGACAAAAGTTGTTTGGTTCGAAGGGGGACATAAGATGGTATCATTGGTTTGACCTTGAGTGAACGTGCCAAGGACATACGGAATTTAACTTTGTTTTTTTAAATGGAACCCCCTATTTTTCATTGCATATTCTTGTAGCTTACCTCGAGAGCTTTTCAAAACACTATAAGAAAACATTTTTTTTATCAAGCACTTTTTGAGTTATAAGGCTTTAAAGTTACAGTACAGCCTGCATTAGCATTACCCAAGATGTACCGCGTGGAAGTTGCACGGTCAGATTTACACCTTAGAGAGAGTTTGAAGTCATTAAATATTGCGGGAGTGACGAATCGTGGAGTCTAACACATTTTTTGTTATAATGCATACTTGTAGCTTGTAACTTGTATACATAAAAGATGTGTTAGACTGCATGGTTCGTCACTGTATGTGTGTGTGTGTGTGTGTGTGCGTGCGTGCGTGCGTGCGTGCGTGCGTGCGTGCGTGCGTGCGTGCGTGTGTGTGTGTGTGTGTGGTGTATAGATATCAAACTCTTAACGCGATCAAAATTGACTGTCACGACGGCGCTTTGTGGACACGATGCTCCGTGTTTGCGGTATAAATTGCGTTTACTGCTAAACGGACGTGGGCGATATTCGTATAACGAATGTGGCACAATATTACACAATCGATCGCCGAGCACAACCGTTGCACAATACGACGCTTTCCATTTGGCGCGTGCGACGTCGGGATTGTTTTTCCGTCTGATGAAAATTTTCATCCGAAATGAAACACGTGCGTCGGATAAACGCGCACGAATATTAATTGGTGATATATTTTTTCTTGCTTAACTCTTTGAAGCATGGTGGAATCCCATAATCCCACCTTTTTTTCTTCATTTTTAATTATTTAAACTATGTTTTTGATCTTTTCATCCGGATTTTTTGTACTTTTAAGATCTGTAAGATGTTAACAAACATATAAAAAATGTGAAGAATCAAATTTTGTTGGTTGTAACAATGCTATAAATAAACAAATTGTGAAAAATTGCATATTTTTCAGAAAAAATGTATTTTTACAGTGATCTATAATAAATATCATCATAAAACTTGCATACACTTTAGGTTTTTGGGGTTGCTGATTACGAATCTGAGATCCAAAATAGCGGGCCTGAATTGCGAAAATTTAAGCGATTTGCGTGAAATTGGATCCGCCACTTTTAATTTTTGAATTTCGACCTCAGATTCGTAATCAGCAACCCAAAAAACTTATAAGTACATAGGTTGCCTGTAAATTAACAATAAAGAGAAATGTGTGCTTCAAAGGGTTAAGTGGAACGTGCGCGAATAAAGGTCGCGCGTGCATTACAAAACATTACCTCCGAGACCGTTAAAGACGGAAGTAGAGCTTTTGCTCGTGGAAATCATCGGGTCCTGTACATAACAAGTAGAATGTCGATATTTGATCCCCTGGGAAACAGGACCCCCCAGACAGGTGTTTTAAGGGATCTGAGAGAATTTCTTCTTCTTAGGGAAAATTTCTTTTTCCTTTTAGAGAGCTCGGTACATAAAATTTTCTTTTTTTTTTTTAGCAGGGTCGATACATAAAAATGTGTACTTTCAAGCGACTTTTATAGAATCTGACAATATTTACTTAAATGATGAGGAAAGACTTAATTGCAAGGAAAACTTTGGTGAAGAAAGTTTGGCAGAGTGATTTTACGAGCTTCGAGAGGAGGAGGGGATAATCGATACGCGTTTCACGATTGTTTCTTCAGTAGTTCGATGCGTATTATGAATCTATTCGGAAACGATTCCGTTCAGAATAATTCCGAAAGATAAAGGACAAGGATAAGGAAACAACCAGGAAACGACAAAGACAAGCATAGGACAAGTGAATTCCGAACGGAATCGTTTCCGAATAAATTCATAATAACGTACACAGAGAAAAAAGCTGTTGCTTCAATTAAAGTGTACGTCACGAGCTGCCACAAACATAAATAGTTTATTCAATTGTATTATGATTGGACCAAATATCTAGATTATTCTTTAAGAGTAATTATGATTGGACCAAATATCTAGATTACTCTTTTAATAATCTAAATATTTGGTCCAATCATAATACAATTGAATGAACTATTTATGTTCGTGGCAGCCCGTGACGTAGACTTTAATTGAAGCAACAGCATTTTTTTAGTGTATCCAGATTAAACGTTTCGGTAATTGATTTTTCAGAACCGTCAACTGTGCGCGCCAGCTGTTGTAGCGTGAGCAATGTGATCGCGTGTCCACTCAATTATCCCGAAAGCCTCCCGCACGAGAAGGGGTGCTGCCGCATTACCCGCGCCGTGTTTATTAATTCCGTTTCGGATCCCTCGTTTTAATACGTTATCGTCGTAATTTAATCATCCGGCGACTCGCGATCGTCCCACCGGCGAACGTATCGACTTTTCTGAACTCCCATTTCCGCGGAATGAGATTGAGCCGCACGTGTTTGCGCGCACACACACACATTTCGAATTATTTGGAAACAGTTCAGATTACTTTTCTCAGATCCGCTCTCTCAGAGTCAGTGGCGTAGCCAGGAGGGGAGATTAGGGGGATAAATCCCCCCCCCCGAAATTTTGAAACCAAATATGAAAATGTAAGATTGAAAACCGAGAGAGAAATGAAATGGTTTTTATTAATGGTTATTATTAATGGAAATTAAGAATTCTTAAAACCTACCTTGAAATACAATGAGTGAAGTAAGGCTTAACGGTTTGACACAAATGTACATTCACAAAAATTTGACTTCTTCGATTAACATAGAGGAGGTACTCGACAGATTATCTAAAAAACCTAGATGCATGCTTTTAGTTTAATATCGTTATGTAAAATAATTTATTTAAAAGGGTTATGAGTTATACTGTGATTTTACTTTTTTTTAAATCTCCCCCTGAAATAAAATCCTGGCTACGCCCCTGCTCAGAGTTTCTGTGTGCATTTCAGAGGCTTGTCACCCGTACGAACCGTTCAAGTGCCCGGGCGACGGTATCTGTATCTCGATACAGTACCTCTGCGACGGAGCACCCGATTGTCAGGACGGATACGACGAGGACTCAAGATTGTGTACCGCAGGTGAGCTAAGTAATCTTAATTTTTAATTAATTAATTACTTCTTGGTAACTAACACATCTCTCCTTAATTAATTAGATCTAATCTGGCAGTGCGATTCACTTAGCAATTACGTGTCTTAATCTAATTGTACGCTTGGTAAATAACTGGCTGGCAGTGCGTAAACATGCGGTCTGATTTTTAATATATTTTACTTTTAATATGATTGAATTTTTATCCTCTCTCTCTCCCTCCCCCCTCCTCTCTCTCTCTCTCTCTCTCTCTTTGCATAGGATTACTGAGTGACCTAGCGTGGATTTTATTTTATACATATTGATGGATTTTTTTCATTTTATCAGGGTATGGAAAGTTACTTTTTAAAAATAACTAGTTACCGTTACTCGTTACCGAGTCAAAAAAGTAACTAATTACCGTTACTAGTTCCTGATTCTCAAAAGTAACTCGTTACCGTTACTTAAAAAGTAACAATTTGTTATTTTTTTCGTTACTTTTTTGATGCTAAAACGAGACTAATTAAAAAATTTACTTTTATAATATTTTTTGTTAAAATATTACAATAAAAGCAATAAAATTTTTTAATTTAAATTTAAAAAACCATAAAAAATTTAAGGAGAAAGATTTTATAACGCTCAAAATGCAATTTAAAAAATTTTGATTTTTATTAAATGTAACCACAGAAGAGATTTCTTTCGACTCAACTAGCCAATTTTAATTTAAATTAATATATGGCGAATTGCGACGTTCTTCGACCATGGGTTTTGGTCTTTTCTATATATATATAAAGAAAGTGAAATTAATTTTTCGCACACAATAAATTCTTTACATTAAAATTAATTTCACTCTCTTTAGAAAGGACCAAAACCCATGGTCGAAGAACATCGCGATTCGCGATATGTTAATTTAAATTAAAATTGGCCAGTTGAGTCAAAACAAATCTCTTCTGTGGTTTAATATTTACTGGCGAAGAATATCCCATCTCTTGTTTATTAAATTTATTAATAAAGCCAAAGGGTACCCCACGGTAAGATAGGCAAAATGCCACTGTCAATGAAACGGAAAAATGATTTTGGAACTGCATAAGTACACTAAAAAAAGAATTTTCTACGATTTTTCTGACCAACCATCCCCCCTTCTTTTCCTAGTGGCACCAAAAACCGCTTTTTTCAAAAATTATTTTTTTTCTCCGGTTCCTTCATGTTAAAAATTTTGAAAAAATTTGAGAATATAGCTTATAAAAAGTACTCAGCACACAATTTTTTTGAGCTTTAGGCGCGTTGAATATCTAACCTAAAAAAATAAAATAAGTATTTGGATTAATTTTTTTTAAATTT